>PVJA010039655.1:0-19020 GCA_004027025.1 Myocastor coypus | reverse complement strand
GAAGAGGAAGAAGAAGAAGAGGAAGAAGAAAATCAATAAAATCCAACTGAAGAAAACAAAGATGTACATTTATAGGCATAAACTCCCTACGATGAATGTGATCATTATGTGTACCTAAAATGTACCAATAAGCTTAATTATTTTTATGAGCAGAATGGATTTATTGAGGGAAAGAAAGCTCCTGTCCGAGAGAGTGATAGGAGGGGGGTCCCGAGTGGGTGTCCCAATAAGCTTAATTAAAAAAAAAAAAAAAAAAAAAAAAAAAAAAAAAAAAAAAAAAAAAAAAAAAAAAAAGCAAGTTCTGTCTATTCAAAGAAAGCTGCTGAGGGTTGGGGCAATAGCTCCTTGGCACAAGTGCCTGCCTGGCAAGTACAAGGTCGTGAGTTTGAACCCCAGTCCTGAAAAAAAAAAAAAAAAAAGGAAAAGAAAAAAGAGAAAGAAAAAGAAAATCCTTCCCAAATCAAAACCCCAAAAGAAAGAAAGAAAGAAAACCGTTCTTGGTGGGGGGTAAACAGACTGGGATTGCGGAAAAATACAGGAGGGTCTTGAAATGGGCAGAATCACAATCTCGGTCTGGCTCATCTTGCTGGTCTAATAGAAATGCGGCCTGAGAGGCTCAAGAAGCTATCAAAGTAGCCGGGCGCGGTGGCGCACTCCTGTAATTCCAGCACTTGGGAGGCTGAGACAAGAAGATCGGTGTGAGTTCGAGACCAGCCTGGCTACAAAAGTGAGCTTAAGGCCAGCCTGAACTGCATAGCGAGACCCTGTCTAAAAAGGACGAAGAAAGAAGGAAAGAAAGAGAGAAAGAAAGAGAGAAAGAAAGAAAGATGTCAAGGTGCCATTTGTTACTATAGTTACACAGTCGCCGCCGCCCCCTTCCTCGGCACCACGGCTGGGCCTGTACGGAAAGGGAAACTCCAGGGGTTGTAGGGTGCAGCGGAGACTTCTCTAACCAAGTGGCCCCCTCCATCCGCATGGCGAAGCACAGTTCAGGTGAGTTACAACGGAACAAACCTTCCCCTCGAAAGAGTGGTCTTCCACCGCATTCCAGAGACCGGATCTCGCTACTGGGGCTGGGTCTAGCGTACAGCAGACAAGCCCCACTCTGGGCAAAACGAGCTGAGGTCTCAGTATATGCGTCACTTCCGCCCTCACAACCGGCCAGGATGGAAGGGGCGGAACTGCAACCAAGGCGCGCTGTCAGTGCATCACTTCCGTTGAGCTAACCAGCGACAACGGCAACATGGCCTTGAGCGGCGCAGGTTAGGCTTGGACCTCCAGGACGTGTGGCTGCAGTGTACGGAAAATAGCTTGTTCAGCAAGGCAACAGTCCTTTATGTTTCTCTTCCTCAGAAGTCGACGATTTCTCCTGGGAGCCCCCGACTGAGGCGGAGACGAAGGTGCTGCAGGCGCGACGAGAGCGACAAGATCGCATTTCCCGGCTCATGGGCGATTATCTACTGCGTGGTTACCGCATGCTGGGCGAGACGTGCGCGGACTGTGGGGTGAGGAGAGACTTGAGCGAATCGCGGGGAATGGGGCCGTGGGCACGGACTTTCCTCAGTTCTCCCCTTTAGACCCCGTTACCCTGCGTCTCATCCGTGCTCCGTGTCTTTCGGGTCCACAGACAATCCTCCTCCAAGACAAACAGCGGAAAATCTACTGCGTGGCTTGTCAGGAACTTGATTCAGACGTGGATAAAGATAATCCGGGTGAGGGGCTAGGTTTGCCCTTTGGAGGAGCAGTGAGGTGTGAATGAATGTTCAGGAACTATAGGCCTGGGAAATGACAGTGGGTTGTATAGGTGGGGTAAGATGTTTTCCTAAGAATACTAAAAACCTGCTCTTCCCAACACTGGGAGAGTCTAAGGTCCATCAGACAGTCTTGATGGGGAGATAAAGCAAACACACAGATATGCGTAGTATACAGAAGAAAATGGACTGGGACTGGGTGTGTAGCTTACTGGTAGGGTGCTTGCATAGGATTAGTTAGACACAAGTTCCATCCCAGTGCTGTAAAGGAAGAAACTGGTTGATTGACTTACTGAGGAGCACAGAAAACATATGAAGAGGTGGTGGCTCAGGGCTCACCATTGCACCCATTTTTTCCTTTTAGCACTGAATGCCCAGGCTGCCCTCTCCCAAGCTCGGGAGCACCAGCTTGCCTCTGCCACAGAGCCACCGTTAGGCTCTCGGCTCACAGCTCAGCCCCCAGTCCCTCGGCCGGAGCACTGTGAGGGAGCTGCAGCAGGGCTGAAGGCAGCTCAGGGGCCAACCCCTCCTGCTGTGCCTCCAGATGCAGATGTGGTGGCTTGCACACAGACGGCTCTTCTACAGAAGCTGACCTGGGCCTCAGCTGAGCTTGGCTCAAGTGCCTCCTTGGAGACTAGCATCCAGCTGTGTGGCCTTATTCGGGCCTGTGCTGAGGCCCTGCACAGCCTGAAGCAGCTGCAACACTAACACCTCTCCCTCTGAAAAGTCCTGTGGAAAACAGTTGTTCTACTGTGTGCTTTGTACCTTTCTTGGTTGAGTATGCATGCCAGCCCCAGCTCCACATAACTTCTTATTTAATTTGGACCTTTAACATTTCCATATCTATTCTTCCTGATGCCCTGAAAGATAAGCTGAGCTTATTTCTGCTCAATTTCTGTCATCAGAATGAGGGGTAGTCAGAGGACTGTGTGATACTCCTTTTCTTCGGAAGAAGCTGTAGCCTTCTCAGGAAAGAGGGCTGGCCACTGGCCTTTTCTCGAATGGCAGTCGTTCCCGACCATTTCCCTCCTACCCCTAAGCATTCTATTACCTTTCCCACTTAATGCCCACCCCTGGCACTCAGACGCTGACGGGGCTGTGGGGACCCTAACATTGCAGGTTAATAGTCAAATATGGGCTGCCCCAGTCCCCTGACCCTCACTTTTAGATCTTTAGGAAGGGTAATAGTGCAGAAGATTGTATATGGGATGGGGCAGTAAAAAGAATTGCCAGGGAACCATGTGTGCCCTTTTTGCCTCTTTCACTAACCCCTTGTCCGGTTTCCAGCCTTTGGGGGCACAGCACTGGCCGCCACGGCCAGTTTAAGGGAGGCCCCGCCTATGCGGGAGGCGGGGCCAAGGCGGAGTCCGAGGAGCTGGGGAAAGAACAAAGCGGGGCCTGCGGGCGGCGGTTGGCTCGGCTGGTGGGGCCCTCCAGGAGGCGGCCCGGGTGGAAGCCTGGGCGGAGTGTCGCAAACAGGGAGGCAGTGTTTCCGCGCCGGCCGGGCCATGAACGGACTACCTTCGGCCGAGGTGCCAGGCGGCGTGGGCTGCGCCCTGGCCGGGCTCCCACCGCTGCCGCGCGGCCTCAGCGGCCTCCTCAACGCGAGCGGGGGTTCGTGGCGGGAACTGGAGCGCGTCTACAGCCAGCGCAGCCGCATCCACGACGAGCTGAGCCGCGCCGCGCGCGCCCCGGATGGGCCCCGTCACGCTGCTGGTTCCAGCAGCTCCGGACCCGCCACCGGCCTTCGCCGGCCGGTCAACCTCGACTCGGCTCTGGCCGCGCTGCGCAAGGAGATGGTGAGTTGGGCGGGGGCTTCTGCGGGAGGGGCTGGGTCCGGGCGGGGCGTGGAGGCTCGGGACCAGGATGCGGGCCTCAGTCTCGGAGGCTCTTCGGTCAGGGTTTTGTTCCTGCAATTAGAAACTGCAGCGCATGGCAGGAGTCTGCGTGTATGTTTTTATGTTTTATTCATGCTCAGCTTATGGCCCTGGGTTTGTGTGTGAGGTGTGTTCCCATTTTATAGGTAAGAACGCTTAGTGACTATAAAGTTTTACGTCTTGCAGTATTTTTTGTTGTCCGGAAACTTTCATTAGGAAGATGCAAGAAAACTGACTAGAGTTGTGGCATGGATTGGGAGCCTGGGATTCCAAAACGGTGGACTAGGGGTGGCCTGGACCCCTACTCCAACCTACTGTCAGTTGTCTGCAGGTGGGTCTTCGGCAGCTGGACATGTCCCTGCTGTGCCAGTTGTGGGGCTTGTACGAGTCAATCCAGGACTACAAGCATCTGTGCCAAGACCTGAGCTTATGCCAGGACCTGTCATCCTCCCTGCACTCGGACAGCTCTTATCCACCTGATGCCGGCCTATCTGATGATGATGAGCCGCCTGATGCCAGCCTGCCCCCAGACCCACCACCCCTCACTGTGCCCCAGACATACAATGCCCGTGACCAGTGGCTGCAGGACGCCTTCCACATCAGCCTCTGAAGAGCTGGAGTTGTTGGGGATACACCCAAGCAAAAGGGGCTCAAAACTCACCCTTTTAGCAGTCTTCAGACTACAGTGCCTGCTCTTCCACCAGTACCACCTCACCTTACCTCTCAGGAGGGCAAGGCATTTGCTCCTCAGGCAAAACTGGCAGCCCCCCTCCTGCTTAGCTGGCACTGGTGGGCTCCTAGGTTGTAGCCTCTGCCATGGCACTGGGCCTCCACTTCTCTCCCACATGTGCACCTCCAGCTTGGCCGACCCTTAGTCTGGCAGTGGGGCCCACAGAGTCTTGCAATCCCCTTGATATTTCTGGTACTGGGATGAGTGCCTGGCTCCCATCTGTTTTTCTCCTTTTGCTGCTCTTGCAGCTCCTGGCTCAGGGGCATCCATCCCTGGGTTCCTGCATCCTGGATAAGGACTCCAAGAGCCGCCCTGGCCCTTAGGCAGGGCGGTGAAAGGCTAGGACTCAATGCTGGCCATTTAAATTTAGGGGCCAGCCTTCTGGGCGCGTAAATAAATGTTCTCGGCATGATTGTGTTGACTACCTTTCTCTGGGTGCGGGAATACAGTATAGTGGGCCTACCTCCGCCAGCAGGGGGCGCCTACGACCCCAAATAAAAGCCTTTAGCTAGGGTGAGATGAGAAATTTTTCACTCTGGGTGGGGCTTCATAGTGTTTCCCGCTGGCTCTGCATCTGTAACTGCGGTCGAGTCACTTCCCCTCTCGCAGTGGTGGCTTAGGAGCCCAGCCCCCTTCCCGCTGCTTTGGGCTTTTCTGGCTAGTCGGGAAGGAAAGAGAAGAAACGACCCATCTTGAGTGAAACTTTCCACCTCGAGTGGGGTGGAGTTGTGATGGCACAGGAAATGGGTGGGCGGGAGCCAGCCCTCAGACTCTGGGGCAGCTCAGCAGGAATGGGGAAGGCACCTCTAAGAAGGGCCAGGGATCTGGGGCCCAGGATGGAGGGAAAGAGCTTCTAAGGCAGAAGGGATGCAGTTGTGACTTTCCACAGGCCAGGCAAGCCTGGGAAGGCACAGGGCCTGGGGCTTGGGCGCCAGAGATTCAGGCGGCAAAGAGTGAATGGGGTCCCATTCACCCCCATTTCACACTTAAGTCTCATAATGTGTTAAAGAGCCACCATACACGGAGATGTTTCCAAGGACCACACCACTGGGACTAGGAGTCAAACTGTGTCAGGATAGCCGAAAGACACCTGCATGTTCACGATCTTGCACATTCAGACACACAGGCAGCATCTGCCCTGCAGTACAGTCATCTGTCTCCTGGAGATGTCACCCAACTGGCATTCCAGGCTGATCAGAGGTCCTGTTTAAATCCAGCACAAATTCTTAGCAAGCACTGGATTAAAGTTTATTGACAAAGTTTACAAAGCACATACTGGGAGGGAACCGAGTAAGTATTGCCCCAGGGTAGTTGTCTCACTCTGGTTTTGACACCTGCTGATGTTCATTACTTTGTGCAGCAGGTGGGTAGGCGATAAGGCTCTAATCTAGGTGTCAAAGCAGCGGCCAACACCCTCCCCGGCAGGCTTCCCAGGGCGGGAGAGTAAATAGAGAGGAGTGCACACAGGCCTTACGGGACTCCCTGCAAAGAGACCCGCAAAATCAGTGAGACTGGCTTTCTCTTAATGACTATAATGGACAGGACTAATTATCCCCATTTAACAGTCTTTAAAACGGGCTCAGTTAAGGTACAGTGCCTGCCTGCCAAGCGCAAAGTCCTGAGTTCAATTCGTGGTACAAAAAAAGGCTCACAACGCACTTGATTGAAAGTCACGATTTGGCACTCTCTTCATGGGGCTGGGGCTTGCCACAGGTAGGGCTACCCGAGGTAGTCCGTGACTGCTCTTTTTTCTATGAATCAGACATAGACAACAGGGTGGCAACAGAAGCCTTTGTTGAGGACACTTGGCTCTGGGGCAGATCCCTAGGAGGACCCTAAGCAAGTTCCTTTTCCTTCTTAGCCTCTCTTGTCCTAGCCTGTGCAATGGGATCACGAGTACGAAAGAGAGGAAAGGAGGCGGCCCGGAGCAGTAGCACTCTAAGGGCGGTGCCAAGCAACTGGTTGCCGCTTTCTGGGCCTGTCAGTCCCGCCCCCGCCTCCAGGGCCCGCCGGCCTGTGGCTCCGAGCTGGCCCCAGGACGTTGGTAGCAGTGGGAGGCCCCGGAAGCCGGGCGGCCCCGCCCCTGGGCTCCTGCTCCTGCCCCCGCCCTAAGCCCGGGCCCCGCCCGCCTTCGGACGGGGGTGCGGCTCCAGGAAACCGCGCGCTCGCCTCGCTGCTGTAGGGGCAGCCCGAAGTGCCTGGAACGACACTGAGACTTCGGCCGTGTTATCTGGCGAGCCCCAGCGCCGTCATCAGGCGACCACGACCTTAGATCGGAGACGCAGGCACCTCCGCACGGGCCGGGAGGACGGGACAGTACAAGGGATAGAAGCCCCTGAGGCGATGGAGACCCTGGTCAGGCCAGCACGCCTTGGCCAGCAGGAGCCGCGGGTTTAGGAAGGGGCCTGCCGTAGCAGCGGGGGCCATGACCTCGGTGTGGAAGCGCCTGCAGCGCGTGGGCAAGCGGGCTGCTAAGTTCCAGTTCGTGGCCTGTTACCACGAGCTTGTGTTGGAGTGCACCAAGAAATGGTAAGTGGAAGGCCTGAGGGGCATCCCCCAGATTATCAGGGACTCTATTCCACCTTCTCAGCCTGAGAAATATGTTCTACCCTAGCCGTGTGGTTAGGGTCCCCTTCTCCTCTGCCTCAGCTTGAGCCCGTGTGTCTCAAGAAGGGGAGCTCCAAAATTTCTTGCAACTTTCAGGGTATCCAGGGGCTAGGGTGTGGGAAGGTTCCCAGGGGTGGAGGTGAGGGCTTTTGGGCTTGAGAATCTGCCTATGCCCAAATTTTTTCAGCTATGGTCAGGATTGGAGGAGGGAACTCAATTGTCTTGGGCTGAAGAGATGGTCACAGGGTGGCATTGGAAAGGGTAACAAGTTTTGAGGTATACATGTGGTCAGAGCTGAGGCAGAAACTTCTTAGACATTAGCTCACTTTAAAAAGATGTTTACCCCCTTCTGCCCTCTTGTTGAGTTAGAGGACAATCCTCTCCTTCAACCAGAGCCAGGGCTAAGAGGCTGGAAACCTCTCTACCATGTCCTTAAAAGGGGAAACTGAGCTCTTGGAGGAATGAAGGAGGGGGAGTGATTTAAAGAGTCCAGAGAACCTAGGAGGTTGTGGGTCCAAGAGAAGAGGGTTTGTCCAGGGCAGGGCAGTAGAGTGAGGGGGTGACAGGAAAGGAGAGACAAACAGCCCAGGAGCATCTGATTCACATGCCCCTTCTGCAGCTGTTGGGCCCCTGCGTCACACCCTAAATATATGTGCTCACTGGTGTCAGCTTCCTCTAGTGGATTACGGGACAGCTGTAGGGGCCTCAACCAGCAGGCCGGCCTAAATTTAGTTTCCCTAGGGGAAGGGCTGGCCCAGGAAGAGAGCCTGGGGTCTGCAGGGAGGAGATAAGGGGAGAGGGTTCCCTAGAGCTGCGGCCATGTCCCTGTTCTTGCTTACACGGGGCTGGCCACTTGGCTGAGATCCAGAGAGAACAGGGGCTGGCTAGGGTAACTGTACAGAGCTGACACTTGAATCTTGGCCTCTGGGATCTGTCCCCAGCATCTTGGGAGAGGCTAGGGGGCACTGGCATGGTCCTGGAGAACAGGCCTAGGGTACAGGCAGTGTCAACACAGCTGAGTCACAGGCAGTGGGATAGGGCCTTCTAGCTTCTTAGCCTGGAGTCCAGGCTAGGAAGCTGTTCCTGCCCAGGTCACTCTCTGGGAGGGTGTGTCTGGCCTGAGTCAGGCGGCCCGCCAGGCCCAACCCTCTGAAGGCACCCCTTGTGTGCTTCCTCTTTCTGGGCAGGCCCCCCTGGCAATCCTTGCTTAGCTCTAGCCCTGCAGCTTGGGGTTGGGGGAGAGAGCTTACCTCTGGGCCAGAAGGCTCAAGGGTTAGCTGTGCAACCCTATCTGGCATTTCTTTGGGGCCCGGGACCCTCCTGGATTAACTGGAGAGCCAGTTACCTTGCTTTGGCCTCTGGAGGGCCAGGGAGGTGGACAGACCTAAGCATCCCAGCAGGGGGTTGGGAACCTGTGAGGAGTGCATCTGTATTGCCTTTGCCTGGCTGTGCCCCACACCATCCCCGTGAGGGCGGTTGTGGTGGAGACTGCTGGGGCTGGCCACATCTCCTCTGTGTTTGGGCCTAGGCCCTGTGCTGCCTTCTCTTTTCTCTCACCGTCTGCCTCTGTGTATCTGCCTTTCCTTGGAGTCTGCCATGCGCATGCTGTTCAGTTTGGATATCATCTACCACCTAGAAGTCCTTGGGGATTTCCTCTGGGCTCTGTTATTATTATCATGTCCCTGCAAAGCTCTGGTCCATGTTTCTAGGTTCTGGGGAACAAGAATTCTGATTAACATGCCTTGTGGTCCTTGAGGCTAGCAAAGGACTACTGGCACAGCAGGCCTCCATGTGTAGATCTAAGGACAAGCTGGCTCTGTGTCTCAGAGATCTTACCCTTACTCTCTGCCCCTTGCTGTCCCTGCTCCTCCTCCAGTCACAGATCCTTACACTTGCCCTTCCCTCTGCAATATATCCCTCAGCCCTGCTGTGCCACTCATCCCCCCAGTTTCCCTCAGGAGTGCCCAGGTTAGCCTGAGAATTTGTTTTCCTTTGGCCAGGCCCTCTCTCCCCGGTTCCCTGGCCTTCAGCCCTGGAAAGGTGCTGCCTCTTTTTTCTGCTCTACCCCCCACACTGGGCTGGGTTTACAGTGGCACACCACAGTTTGTAAGTGAGTGAACCTCTATGTACTTTTTCTTCCCAAGTCTGAGTAGGTGTCTGCTGTCTGTCTTTAGTCTCCAGCTTTCTCTGCACTGTCCTTGCTGGCCCGTGTTGTCCAGGCCTTTGCCCTTTACCTCAGCTCCACCCTGTCTTAGCAGCCCCACCCTGTACCCTGTTACCCCAGATAAGACACTGCCCAGAGGGAAAGGGCCAGGGTCAGAAAGAAGACCCTTAGGGCTGGGGAGATAGCTCCGAGGCACAAGTGCCTGCTGGGCAAGTGCAAGGTTGTGTGTTTGAACCCTGGTCCAAAAAAAAAAAAAAAAAGAAAGAAGATCCTTCAAGAGCTGGGGAGACAGGAAAGAGAGGGTGGGCAGTCTGGGGAAACCTGACTCTCACCCCCCACCCCATCCCCATTGGCCCTCTCCCCAGGCAGCCAGACAAGCTGGTGGTAGTGTGGACCCGGCGGAACAGACGCATCTGCTCCAAGGTAGAGGAAACTGCAACTGGGGATTCATTTGGGATGGTGCCTAAGGGGGCCTATGGGAATGCCGATGGGACAGAATCTACCAGGAAAGAGGAAGATGGGGTTAAGGTTGGAGACAAAAAAAAAAATGCGTGTGAAAGGGGAAGAGTAAGCCTTGGGCAAGAACTCAGAGTGCCTGTTGCAGGCCCACAGCTGGCAGCCAGGCATCCAGAACCCATACCGGGGCACCGTCGTATGGATGGTGCCTGAGAACGTGGATATCTCCGTGACCCTGTACAGAGTAAGTCTCTTCTCTCTGACATGCATGGGAATGGTCAAGCAATTGCATGGGGCAGTGAAACAGTGGCCTGGTGGATTGTTTATCTAAATAAAGAGTAAAAAAAAAACCAGGGTAACTTTTTTTTTTTTTTTTTTTTTTTTTTGGTACCAGGGATGAAACTCAGGACTTTGCACTCGCCACATAAGTACTTGTGCTGCTGAGCTATATCCTGGCCCCTGTTTATCCAAATAGGAAAGGAGAGGGATGGGACCAAGAGTTTCAGGGGGAGGGGGCCTGGCACGATGGCTCAGTGGTCTAAAGCGCCTACTTAGGAAAGCTTAGGCAGCCCCAGGGACCACAGTTTGATCCTGGCACCACATGCTGCGCCAGCCCTGCCCTCAGGGCAGGCTGAGCCGGCCATAAAAATAAATAAATAAACAAACAAAAGTTCTGAAACAAGAAAAAAAAAATAAAAAATTCTAAAAAAAAAAAAAAGAGTTTCAGGGGAGGCATACCAAGCATGAGCGTCCCTGGAGGCTTCTCAGAGGCGGCAGCGTTTCCCCAGCAGCTGCAGTTGGAGAGGTGGCTCAGAGGCTGGGGTACCTTCTGAGTTAGCACAGCACTTTCTCCTCACAACTCTGCACTCACCTGGCCTCTCTTTCCAGGACCCCCATGTGGACCACTATGAGACCAAAGAGTGGACATTCATTATTGAGAATGTGAGTGCCAACATGGGCAGGGCATGGGGTCTCAGGGACTTCAGACTGATATGATGCCCTTCATTGTGTCTCCTGCTTGTCCTCAGGAGTCGAAGGGGCAGCGGAAGATACTGGCCACGGCTGAGGTGGACCTGGCCCGCCATGCAGGGCCTGTGCCAGCCCAGGTTCCACTACGGCTGCGGCTGAAGCCCAAGTCGGTGAAGGTGGTGCACGCTGAGCTGAGCCTCACTCTCTCCGGGGTGCTGCTGCGGGAGGGCCGAGCTACGTGAGTGCCCACCTGCCCTCAGCTATGTCCTGTGATCTCTAACCCCAGCCCTCATTCCTGACCTCTGACCCCCAGGGATGATGACATGCAGAGTCTGGCCAGCCTCATTAGTGTGAAACCAAGTGATGTAGGAAACTTGGAAGACTTTGCTGAGAGTGATGAGGATGAGGCTAATGTTCCAGGGGCCTCTGAGGCCTGGGCTCGAGGCCCCCAGTCAGGTGAGCACCCAGCCTGCTGTGGGTTAAGACTGCTGGACTGAGGGGGTGTGGGAGGCACATGTCATTGGCTGCATTGGGTGCAGGCCAGCTGTGTACCCCAGGCAAATGGAGTTTATCACTGCTCAGCAGTATCAGTCTCCCCAGCACCCCCAGTTGCCCCAACTTTGCCTGTGGTCCTGTGGCTTCACTCCTTGGCTGAATCTGTAGGATGGGTTCCTACCCCCCCCAAGCTCCTGTGCACTCCCCCCACTGCCGTGGGTGCCTGCCTGCCTGACATATATGTGAACTGAGAAGTTGGGTGAGAAGGTAGAGCAGCTGCAGTCCAATTCCCCCTTTCTCTTCCTCCCAGTTGCTTATTAAGACTTTTTTGTCAATGGTTGTCTCTCTCTGTTCATATTCTGTCTATCTCTGTCTACCCCTACCCCTCCAACTGTGGTCCTCTCCCTTCTCTAGGCTTGGGCAGTGCCCTGAGGCTGGGGTGTTTCCCAGGTAGGCCCAGGACTCTAGTTGTGTGTGTGGAGGGGTTAATCTGCAGGGTTCTGCCCAGAGCTGATGCTGCCCTCTGTAACTCCCTCCTCAGATCCTTCTCGGGAGCTGAAGACCCTTTGTGAAGAGGATGAGGGCCAAGTCCACCCCAGGCAGGCAGGTGAGGCCTGGGGTAGGGTTTTAGGTGGAGACTAGACCTGAGGTCATGGGAACAGGTCTTAATGCCTTTTCTTTTCCTCTCTAGATGCCAGCCCTACTAAAACTGAGGATTCCAGCTCAGCCCCTGTGAGTGGCCCTGTGCCCCCAGCCAGGGCCTCCCGGGGCCAGGGGTCAGAACCAGTTACAGTAGCTGGGGGCCAGGTGGGGTGGCCCCCAAGAACCCCACCAGAGGCAAGGTGAGATCAAGAACCAGCCCTAGCCTTTCCATTGTTAGTTGTTCTCTCCTTTACCAACTGTCTCATAGTGCACCAAGAACCCAAAGAAGAGGGATGGAGCTGAGATTAAGGTACACAGGAGCCCCTTCCCAACATTCTCTCGTGTTCTCTTCTTAGGTCCTCAACGCAGCCAAGCCAGGACATGGCCCCCACCCCAGCCCCTCGGCTCCGGAAAGGCTCTGATGCCCCTCAGTCCCCAGTCCTCCAAGAGAGGAACCAGGTCCCCAGTGCCAATGCCTCAGAGGCTCCCCCATTAGTACGAGTGGGTTCATGTGGGGATACCCAGGCCTGGACAAGTCCCCAGGAAGAGACAGAAACCCAGGGAGCCAGGCCTGACTTGGACACTGAGCATATGGACTCCAGAGACACCTTGGGAAGACAGAGACCCAAAGCTGAAGAGGGGGTGACTGAGGGCAGGACAGAGCCTGGGGGGACAGACAATGAGCAAGAGGCAGGGTTCGGAGAGGTGAGCACTAAGAAGTCAGGGCACACAACTGGAGAGCCTCAAGAGATTCCTGAACATAGTGACTTTGAAGCTGAGCCAAGACATGTGGCTACTATGGGACCAGAGGCTGTAGGGCTTCTGCCTGAGGCAAGATTCAGGAGGACTCCTGAGGCACCTCCGAGGGCCTCTCAGGGGAAGATAGGAGTCAGGATTCAGGAAGAGCATCCTACAGGGCTGAGCTCATCTCCAGCAGAGCCTGCAGGATATTCTGGGTATCTCTGTGATCACAGCAGGGCTAGAGATGCTGCAGGCCAGGAGAGAAAGGATGTGGAGATGAGGGACAGAGCCTCTGGTATTGGGAGGACAGGCCTGGAGCAGGGCCCTTCTGCTGGACCAACAAACACCAGCCCCCAGGTGAGCAGGTTTCAGGGGGCCCCATTCTCATCTGAGCAGGGGGCAAGACCTAGGGATCTGAAGATCTGGAACACAGAAGCTGAGAAGTCAAAGGTCCTGGAAGCAAAGACTGAACAGGCAGAGTGGGAGATATTGGGTACACAGGAGACAGAAATAGGGAAATCAGGGTTCTCAGAGATACAGAGTAGGGCAATAGACACTGAGATATTGGGGGCCCAGGAGACAAAGACAGAAAGATCAGGGATCCTGGAGTCAGAGGCTGCTAGGCCAGTGGAGCTGGAAGTCCTGGGAGCCCAGGAGACAAGGGTTCCAGAGATGGTGGGAAAAGAGACTGAACTAACAAGCTCTGAATTCTTGGGGACCCAGAAAATAGAGGCTGGGGGTTCAGAAGTTCTGAGGACAAAAACTAGGGTAGTAGAGACTGAGATATTGGGGGCCAAGAAAACAGATGTTAGAGGTTCTGAGGTATCAGGAACAGAGGATAGGGATGTAGAAGCTGAAATATTTGGGACCCAGGAGATAGCCTCTGAAGATTCAGGGTTTCCAGGGGTAAAAGCTGAGATGGCAGAGTCTGAGTTGTTGGGGGACCTGGAGGTAGAGTTAGGGGTTCCTGGGATACCAGGGATAGAGGCTGAAATGGCAGAGTCTGAAGTATTGGAGATCCAGAAAGTAGCAGGTGAGGATTTGAAAGTTTTGGGGACAAAGACCAGACTAATAGAGTCTGAGATATTGGGGACTCAGAAGTTATCTGAGGGTTCCACAGTTTTGAAGATAGAAGCTGAGATAGTAGGGGCCCAGAATATACAGGTAGAAAATTCTGGGGTGCCAGAGACAAAGGCTGGCGAGGAAGAGGCTGGTATATTGGAAACACAAGAGTCGGGAACTGAGGGCTCAGGGATTCTAGGGGTAGAAGCCCTGGTGGTGGAGTCTGAGATACTGGAGCACTATAACACAGAGGTTGGGGTTTTGGAGATCCCAGGGTTAGAGATTGGAACAACAGAAGCTGAGGAGCCTGAGACCCTGGAGACAGAGGTAGGAACTTCACAGGTTTCAATGATGGAAACTGAAATAGTGGAGACTCAGGAGATAGGAGACTTAGGGGTTCCAGGGATAGAAGCTGAGAAAGCAGAGTTGGAGGAATCAGAGGCCCAAGAGACAGAGATAGAGATCAGGACAGCACAAGCTGAGATACCAAGGAGCCAGGAGGTAACAGTTAGGAGTTCAGGGATCTCAGGGCCAGAGGTTGAGGTAGTTCAGACCCCAAAGATACAAACTACAGTTGGGAGGTCTGAGGAGGCAAAAATTGAGACTCCAGGGGTCCAGGAAGCAGAGGCTGGAGTTGGGGGAACCCTCAGTGATGAGGCTTTAAAGGTCCCAGTCACAAAGCAAAGAGTTTTAGAATGCCAGGAAATAGAAACAGAGGATCCAGCAGTACATGGAGCAGAGACTAAAGTTTTGAGGGTTCAGGAAGCAGAAGCTAGGATTTTGGGGGTGTCAGAAGCCACATCTAAGATTCGGGGTACACAGAGAGCAGATGTAGCAGTTTTGGGGTTGATAGAGAATCAGTGTATTTTTGAGGCCCAGGAAGCAGAGTCTGGGGTCTTGGGAACTGAGGAGGGGAAAGAAGCTGAGGGAGACATTCCAGAGGCTGGCCTGACTGAGGCACAGGTGGCCAGTGGGGCAGGGGCTGGGGTGCCCAGGCCCTCGGGGGCCTCTTCCCCAGAGGAGCCTGAAGAGGACAGGAGGCTGCCGGGCAGCCAGGTAGGGATGGGGACTGCTGAGGGCTCAGCCTGCTTCTTCCCCCTAACCTGGGGCTGCGCTAATGTCGGCTCTTCGTGGACCTGCCTAAGACTGAGATGGCGTGAGATGGGGGGCTCAGGTGCAAGGAGCCCCTCATCCCCTGCTTCCTCAGGGTGCCCTGGCACTCCCACCTTCCCTGGGCTGGGCTGCATGGAACTAGATACTCTTAAGCTGATTTTCTGAACTGACCTTGAGGTGTGGCTGCTGGTGACCTCTGATCTTGCCTGGGGGCTGCTGACCTTTTAGATGACTTTGGCCGTTAACTCCTGAGCTGAAAACTCTTAGTTCTGGCCAGTAGTCTCTGGTGACTTCTGAAAACTCACAGCTGAGACTTTTGTGGCAGGCCTGAGCTTCCCCAAGGGATAGTGGACTTGAGTCTTGGGAACACATCATCTAAACCCATCCCTGTATCCCTAGGTGCCACCTGCCCTGGTCAGTTCCAGCCAGTCCCTATTGGAGTGGTGCCAGGAGGTCACCACTGGCTACCGTGGTGTCCGAATCACCAACTTCACCACATCCTGGCGCAATGGCCTGGCCTTCTGTGCCATCCTACACCGATTTTATCCAGACAAGATGTGAGCTGCCAGTGGGGTGGGGTAAATGGGGAGAAGGGTGGAGGGCACTGTGGGTCCAGCCCCTGACTGGTGCCTTCTCTGCAGTGATTATGCCTCCCTTGACCCACTCAACATCAAGCAGAACAACAAGCAGGTGAGGCAGGAGAGTGCCAGGGCTGGGAAGAGACTGCAGCTTGAGAAGGGGAAGCTGTGGGCTGTGGGACCTACCAGTGGATTTTGTATGTTTTACTTTTAGTCATTAGTTTGTTTTTTCTTTTTCTTTCTTTTTTTTTTTTTTTTTTTTTTTTTTTTTTTTTTTTTTTTTTTTTTTTTTTTGCTTTTTGAGACAGGGTCTCACTGTGCAGTTCAGGCTGGCTTTGAGCTCACTTTTGTAGCCCAGGCTGGTCTCGAACTCGCAGCGATCCTCCTGCCTCAGCCTCCCAAGTGCTGGGATTACAGGCGTGAGCCACCACGCCTGGCTAGTTTGTTTTTTCTTAGTTTTGCTTTGGCACTTAAAAAAGAGCATATTTTTCCTAGATGGTTTTCCCAAAACCATCAGCTGGTCATGGGGTGGGTGTTGTGCTGTGATAGGTAGCAGGAAGGCATACCCTGTCTAGATCTCTTTCTGGGGTCGGGGGAGGTGGCTGAAAGTGTCATTGTGAGACAAACCCTAGTGTGCTAGTCTGTGTGACCCCCGTGATGAGGGTGACACAGGTCATCGCTGTTGATACCATGTACACCCTTCCCAGGCCTTCGATGGTTTTGCAGCTCTGGGCGTTTCACGGCTGCTGGAGCCTGCAGACATGGTACTGCTGTCAGTCCCCGACAAACTCATCGTCATGACATATCTGTGCCAGATCCGCGCTTTCTGCACTGGCCAAGAACTGCAGCTTGTACAACTGAAGGGTGGCAATGGCAGTGGCACGTACCGTGTGGGCAGCACTATACCAAGCCTGCCCGATGAGCTGGATGCAGGTGACTTGGCCCAGCGGCTGCGTGAGCATGGGCCCGAGGTGACCAAGGAAGTGGCAGGCCACACAGAACCTGTTACAGAGTCCATGGGCTCAGATGCAGGCTGTGCCCCTAAGGACGGTGAGGCCAAGGCTGTCGGGGAAGCAAGTCCCCCAGGAGCCCTGGATGATGTCCCCCCAGCCTCAGCATCCATAGCTCCAGTTCCCCCAGCAGAGGGGCTGGTAAATGGGGCTGGGGCAACTGCAGGTGGGAGTTGCGTGAAACTGCGACGGCCTTCTGTCAATGGGGAGGCTGGCCCTGTGCCCCCACCTCGTGCACATGGTTCCTTCTCCCATGTGCGTGATGCCGATCTGCTGAAGAAGAGGCGCTCGAGGCTGCGCAGCAGCAACTCCTTTTCAGTGGATGAATCGGACTTGGGAGCCACTGCAACGGTAAGTGCCTGTGTACAGCTGCAGGGCTGGGTGTCAGGGAACTAGGCAGAGAAGGGTCCTGTGTCCCCATGGACAGAGCAGCTTAAGAACAGGGAGACAAGCTGGGCGTGGTGGTGCACGCCTGTAATCCCAGCACTCAGAGGCTGAGGCAGGAGGATTGGTGCGAGTTCGAGACCAGCCTGGGCTACAAAAGTGAGCTCAAGGCCAGCCTGAACTGTATAGCGAGACCCTGTCTCAAAAAGACCGAAAGAAAAAAAAAAACAGGGAGACATAGCTCAATACAGGGAGGTGCTTTTAGCTTGGAGGGATCCTGGTGCTGTGAAGGTACACCATGGTGCAGGAACTCTAACCAAGAACTACCAGAGAAGACCTGGACTCTGCTGCCAACATGGGATATTTTCTAGTGGTTTTCCTCCTGCCTCAGCCTCTTGACTACTAGAATTATATCTGTGGGTCACCATGCCTGACCTCCCCTTCTCTTTCCATCGTTCCTTTTTTTCTTCCTTCCACTGGGGATTAGGTCCAGGGCATTTTTACTGAGTTATATCCCTAGTTCTTCCTGATTTTTATTTTTTATTTTTTATTTTTATTTATTTATTTTTTGTGTGGGACCAGGGTTCGAACTCACGACCTTGCACTTGCCCAGCAGGCACTTGTGCCTCGGAGCTATCTCCCCAGCCCCTCTGATTTTTATTTTTGAGACAGGGTTTCTCTTAGGGTTTAAGTTGCCCCAGACTAGGCTGGATCCCCTTTTCTTGATCTCTCAGGGTGCTGGAATTACAGGCATGTGCCACTGTATGTAGCTTCTACTTTTTCTATAATAGGAAGTTGGAGTTGGGAGACCCTGTTGAGACCTGGGTCCCCACGACCTGGGTCCCCACCCCTGTTTACTTGAGGTCTCAGATCTGCCTTCCAGTGTGTTCTGTCACTGTGCTGAGAAGGAGATGACCTTGGACAGAACAGGGACTCACTCACACAAGGCCTCACAGCACCGATGGTTCAGGCCATGCAGTTGTGGTGTCTGTCTGTAACCTCAGCACTCGGGACTGAGGCAGTAGGTTCATTAGATGGCAGCTGGGTAAGGTAGAGGCTGGCCTGAGCTACATAGTAAGATCCTGTATCAAAAAAGAGTCAGTGCCAGGGACTTTCTAGCTGTGGTCTAGGACAGCAGGAGTGGCCCTCTCAGGCTGCTGTGTGGCTGATCCATCCTGTGATGGCCCCTCTGTTTGGAGGAAGGGAAGGTATAAACTGGGGAAGGTTATCTAGAGAGAACAATGGCCTTCCGGCTGGTTTAAGGGGGATAGATTTTCCCAGTTGAAAATGTAAGGGTTATTCTGGAGTGGAGGGACTCACACCAGCAAATTATACCCTCAAGGAAGCTCAGGCCCATGTAGGGGACTTCCAGACAGCTCCTGAAGATTGCCTAGATGGTGTGGGGCCATGCTGAGAGCTGGAGAGGTGTCAAGTCAGAAACACAGGACTGAGTCTGTGAATGAGAACTAGTCACAGCATGCTGGGGCCGCCTAATGGGGATGTGTCAGGCAGGAATCCTTGCACACAGCTTCCTATAGCCTGGCTAGTGGACTCAAGTTAGTGGCTCTTTAAATCTTAAAAAGGAGGTTCCAACCTACACCCTTCTGGGCCCAAGTCCCAGCATCTGGTCTTTCTTAGCCTGGCTCTCCTCCAGGCCTTGCCCCATAGGAGATACATGACACATGGGGCTGGAGGAGACTCCTCCTCATTGGCTGTCTCCTTCCTCATTCCTCTTATGTGCAGCAGGATGGTTCTGCCAGGCCTCACCCTTCTGAGCTTACAAGGCCTGGAATAGGATGTAGTCAGGAGCCTTGGAGCTGGGATGAGGCCGAAGCAGCACTGAGAGAAGAGCAGGGTATTTGTGTGGCCCAAGTCTCCCTAAGGAGGAGCCAAAGTGAGAGTACAGAAAGAGGAATTGGGTCGGACAGCAGGAAGCAACATTAGAGTTCCCATCAAGGCTGGTCTGAGTAAGCTCAATTGCTGCTGAGCTTTGGCTTTCTCCACCACCTGCCTCCACTGGCCCTGTCTCTGAGCCCTCTCAATATGTCTGGCCTTGACCTCTCAGCACCCCACAGTGCCTTTTCTGGGGAGGAACAGTCAGCCTGTTTGATAGGGGAGGAAGTCACAGGCTAGTGTGGGTCCTTGCTTCAGTGAGTCTGGAAATTAAAGCCAAGTAATCAGCATGAATTTTGCAGGCCAGTGCTTTGGAAAGTAAGAGACCAAAGTGGACATAAATGATAGGGTGGCTTCGACTGGGCAATTCACAGAAGAGCAGGGCCTGGTTGTGAGGATTCACTGGTGTACACCAGGCTCTGGGGACCTTGATCTTAGTTCTGCTTTTGCGCGATGGCTCAAGGTTCATCTGTGTGGCTTGCGTGGGCAGTCCCATCTCCAGGAGGCGATTGTTCCTATATGGGGCATTCTCAGATTTGTGAGGCTCT
>PVJA010039654.1:0-19006 GCA_004027025.1 Myocastor coypus | reverse complement strand
AAAAAAAAAAGAGTGGCCAAAATTATACAAAATCATGATATACAATTTCCCCTGTCTCTAATATATCTATTTCTGCATCATCCAACTCATGTTGTAGGAACTGACTACATTTCACTGAGTTGAAATATTAAAATACAAGACAGAAATTTCTGTACAGGAGGCTGTAAACTACTTACATGAAATATTCAGTCTGAGAGTTTTTTTTGGAGGGGGGTGATGAAAATGAGGTAGTGGTCACGGTTGCTCAACTCTGAAGATACTAAAACTACTAATTTTTAAGTATGAATTATATCTCAATAAGGCTGTTTTTTAAGCATTAACTGGGAAGTTTCAGGTTGCAGTTTGACCTGGCTTGCACAAGGATTAATTAGCAAAATTTTCACTGTTACAGGTTTTAAATTCTCTCCTGTTTGCTGTGACATGGAGGCTCAAGCTGGATCTACTCAAGGCAAGTGCTTCCAAACATTTGACTACAAATTATTTTTTACCTCGCCTCATTCCTGACATTTGCCCCACAAGGGGGAATACTGCCTTCTGATGAATAATACATAGGCCTGATCAATGAACTTGGCAGTGATTAGTCCACTGGCAGCACATTTCCCTTATTTAAGCTGGAAAGTTTCATCATATATATTTTGGTGATGAAAAAGGGTGACAGAAACTGGGGAAAAGAAGAATTTATGACTTAAATGGAATGGGAAAACTGATGTAGCTTGATGCAGAAGTTGAAATTAGATTAGGATGAGCTTGGCATCATTATATCCTAGATATCTACTATTGTTTACATGGTCCTAACCATAAACTGAGTTATAGATCTAATTTTGTCATAACTTTTCAATGCTGGCTAGTCGATGTCCTTGGTATTTGCTTCCAAATGCTCCCAGCCTGCCTCCAAAATCACATTTTATTCATGCCATCAATTATAGATAACATCTTAAAATGAAAACAATCTTCATGTTTTTCTGTAAAGCTATATTTACCTTGTCACTAGTGGGGAGATATTTGTGCTCTTCTTTAACCTTTACTATGCTCACTGGGGCTTGCCGCTTTGGAAAAGGATACTGAAAATAAGTCTTATAAATGATTGCGTTGAGCTTTCTCAAGTACCTCCAGTAGAATCTACATATCCAGCTTCAGCTATTCAAAAACGGGAAATATATGATAAACATTAATTGTAGTATGTAAGGACAGTGTACATGTTCATTCTTATAATAGTGGCCAGTGTTTCAGAATTTCCAAACACATTTTTCATGTCTTTGTTTCACTTTATCATAAGGATCACTCTATGAACTGGATGTGATATCATTCCCATTGTGCACATAAGAAAATGTTAAAAAGCAATTCACAAACCAGTTTGCTAAGTGTAGCAGACAATTTTTAAAGAGATTTTTCCCTAGGATTATACATATAAATACAATGAATTTGAAGCAACTCCTTCGTGCACATTTTAAAATGCTGTCATTAGAAATTTGCCTCTTATTATTATGCGCTATAGGGAACATATACATTGAGCTCTTATTTATGACTCGTGACAAAATACAACCAATATAGATTCCACAAAATTTCAATTAATAGTTACCATGTCTGTCTTGCCTTTAAAATTTCCAAAGATTTTCTGCAGGGGAAGCTTGAGCTGAGATGACAGTATGAAGTGCTTTATCCAAAGGCAGGTTAATTTTGGAAAACAAATTATTTTCAATAAATTTACTGTGCTGCTGTGTGCAGAAGCAACTGTATACTTCTCATTGATTCATCCAATCATGAAAGCATGAATAAAATGGCAAATATTTCCTTAACTTGAATTTATATGTACTATTTTGAAGTGTATGGCTGCTTACATTATTTTTATTTTATATTTCAGAATCTCAGATTTTATACCTTCTTGCCTGGCACATTTTATTTTGTTTCTGTCTTCCTATACTTTCTAGTTTTGTTATTATTGATGACACCAGGCATAATTGTTAAGGACCAGTTTAAGATTATTTAAACATCATTGATGCGAATGTTGTATAAAAATAAACACATCAGCAATTCTTAAGTTTGGTGACTTTTATAACTTACATTCTGAGAAGTGATTTTAAAGACACAATTTTATCCATCTTAGGAGAATACTGAATGCCTGAAGTTTTCTATTCCTATTTCCAAAAGCATGTCTAAAAGAAAAATCTGTTTCATTAATTGAACAAGACTTCAGAATACTTTTTTCATTTTATCAACTCTATTTAGCTGTTAAGGTAAATCTCTGAGATGTTGTAACATATAGAAATTGCAATAAATATAATTGTAGAACTGATACACTTGGACCAAACAACATCATGTGAGGGAAAGTAAAATAATCAAGTAGCAGAAAACTTTGTATGAGGACATTAATTCATTATGTTCTCATCCATGCAAATTTATCTAGTGTAAACCCTTCATCAAGTATTGATGCTTAATTGGCCTCTGGGAAATATGCACAGGTACTCAGGTTGTCCGTATCCTGGGACCATGTATGTGCAGTTAATGTCTGGGTAACATCTGACAATGGCTGTCCTCCTTTCTTCATCCCAGTCTTTTCCATTCCTATGGTACCTTGTTAGCAACACTGCTGTTCTCCACAGGCAATTGTTAGATTGTTACATTTTCTAAGCTCACAATGGTTGTTAGTGAGCACTACACAAAAAAATCCCTGAAGACAGTTACTGGTTATAGCTTAATACATAGCCACAAAATTGAGAGCACAATACACACTAAGAAAATGGCAAATGAATGTTTTTCTGAAGAAGATTATAAAACTGAGAAATAATATTTTTTTCACTGTTCCTCTCTCCTTTTAAGAAGACTAGTAAAAGGAAATGAACGCTACAATAGATTAGACCTCTGTTCATCTATCACACACATTTACCTCTGACAAGAGATTCAATGGGCATTTCTTAGAACTGATACTCCACTTTGGGTGTCAACTTCAGTGATTAGGGCAGACCTCAAGGATTACTTTTGATTATATATTTGGCCTAGCAGTAAAACAGTATCTAGTGGCTAAATTTCAGTAATTAAATTCCAAGGCCATGGGGCCCGGCGGGATGGCTCAGTGGTCTAAAGCGCCTGCTTGAGAAAGCTTGGGCGGCTTCAGGGACTGCAGTTCGATCCCCAGTACCACATGCTGCGCCAGCCCTGTCCTCGGGGTGGGCTGAGCTGGCCATAAAAATGAGTGAATAAACAAATAAAGGTTCTGAAATAAATGCCAAGGCCAGGCGTGGTAGCGCCTGCTTGTAATCCCAGCACTCGGGAGGCTGAGGCAGGAGGATCTCTGTGAGTTTGAGACCAGCCTGGGCTACAAAAATGAGCTCAAGGCCAGCCTGAACTGCATAGTGAGACCCTGTCTCAAAAAGACAATAAATAAATAAATAAATAAATAAATAAATAAATAAATAAATATAAATTCCAATAATATGTTTTTCACATATGGCCTGATTAAAGAAGTTGGATTATAAAACAAAAGTATGTGTAAAGAGGATGAGAATGGAGAGAAATAGAGAATACTGATTCGTAAAATTTCTAATGTATACATGAGAAATATGTTACCTGCAATTATATTTCTGTACAAGAAGCATTTTTGAGTATTTTCTCTTTTCCAAATTCTGCTTTAGATTCTGGGAATATATAAAAAATGAATAGTACACACCCCACCTTAAGAAATTTATCATCACACAGGAAGGACTGAAGCCCTATTAGTTAGAATGGCTTATTACGAACAACAGAAACCAACTTGGGATAGTCTAAAGAAAAAACTAACTCATTGAAAGCACAGCAGAGTGATTCATGAAACTGAACATAAGAGTGTAGCTAGACCACAGAAGGAATTAGATCTGAAGAATTGCTAAGTTTTTGCTTCTGCTTTTGAACCCACTTTTTCAGCTTGATCTCTGTAGGTAAACTGTTCTGTAAATCTCTACCCAAAAAACAGGACCAAAACTCCATACAGTTTCGCTGTTTATGTTTCTTCTGTTCAGGACTAGAGCTGAGATTAAACAAACAGTTTTAATGTTATTGATAAATTGCAAGGAGACATTCGACTTTTGAAGCAGTTACCAATGCAGGTCAGTTAGTGCCAAGTGGACACATATATGCAAAGAGGTATATAGGGTGGTAAAATAGTGCCAAATTTATTGGTCAACTGTAGTTCCTCTAAAAAGTGTCTATTCATTTTATTTGCCCATTTTTTGTACTAGTTTTTACTTGAGGGTGTACAATATTTTGAGTTTGTTATATATCCTAGACATTATGCCTCTGAGAAATAGCTGTCAACATGCTTTCCCATTCTATAAATTTTCTTGTCATGTTGTTGTTTATTCCTATGACTGTGCAAAATGTTTTAATTTCACAATATGTCATTTGTTCCTTCTCAGCACTATTTTCCTCTACAAGGGTTCTTTTTCAAGTCTTCAGCTATGGCTATGTCTTCAACAGTTTTGTTTATTTTATTTTCCAGAAAATCAATCATTTCTATTTTAATACTCATTTCTTGTTCATTTAATTTATTTTACTTCGTGGTAAACACATAGAGGTCTCAGATTTAGCATTTTACACAAATAAGTACAAAGTAAGAAGCACAACTATGAATAATGGAAAGAGCAAAATGAAAGATATATAGAATAAAAGAGAAGTAAATTCAGTGTAAACAGTAAGCAGAACTAGAGTTGGAAGCATATGCAGGGAAAGGAGGAAAAAGGGAAGTAAAAAGAACTATGCACCACACACCAAGCTCCTATCATGTGTATAATCGATGTCTAAGGCAAATTTGTACTAAAAAATATAAACTGCTAATTTTAGTACAGTTTAGTTAGCACCAACTAAATCTGAAAGCACAAGGATGTGACACAAATTACTCTAATAAAAATGCTCCTGGGAATTCAGTGTTCACGAATAGTGCTCTCTGTGTTTGTGGCTGCTATAACGAGACAGTTGTAGGGTTAACCCCTAGTTCTGCAACTTAAAAGGTGTTTGTCTTAACAGGTAGCCAAAGATCTCCATGCTTAAATTACTTGATCTATCTAATAGATTTCCCATTTACACATTTGGTGAATTCTATGCGACAAAAAAATGAAAAAATAAATATAATGGACTTTATAATATAATGTGTTTTATAATTAAATGTTCAATAAATATCTCTTGTGCTTGTCTATCACTGTTCATTTGCTATGCTTGTGTTATATGGTCTGAACTTGGATGTGACACTTCTATTATCAAAGAATAGAGAGACGTGTAATGTGACTTCTGAATTATCTAAACATCTGATGTCCTAGGAAACTCACTAGGGTAGATAAATATATCTTACTTTCTTTTCATTTCAAGCTAGGTAAAAATTCTTGTGCTTTCATTTTACTAAATACCACATCGTTTCATTAGTCAACAAATTTGTTCTGCTAAAATTGTGGTAGAAAATTCACTAAAACATGACACAGGACACTTCCATTCTGATGATAACAGTTTCTCAGGAAACATAACTACCAAATAAGCTTGGGAAATAATACAGTGACTTGGTAATAGATTTGGCAGGATCCTTGCCATGTAACTGACATCCTAATGGCTGTTTTGGACCTATTAGACATGAATGAGACAGGGCATTTAACTTTGTAGCAACTCTTGGAAATTTTACATCAGAGGAATTGTGGGATTACTTTATGTATGGGTGAGCCACTTCTGTGGTGACTCTTATGCACCTGCTTTGGAAAATCATACTGTTAACCCCAAACATAAAACAATTACATATATAGATATAGCAAGCTGATTTTTGTAGGTATTTTTAATTAGTATCTTTTTACTATTAAAAGAATTTCAGTTTATGGTTTAAAATTAAGATGACAAAATCAAGTTTAAAGTGAGAAAGTCAAACATCTTCTTCCTTCCCTTCCTTTTTCACCAGTCAATCATCACTCTTGAGAGCTATTCCACGACAATAGTGTAAATAATTCATTCTCATATTTATCTGTGCATGTACACATGGGGGACACACTACAGAAAGCCTAATTGCTTTTTATGGATATCATTTTCTGGATATTTTCTTGTATTTTTAGTACAGATCCATACCAATTTTTCAATAGCTTTATAGAATACTATTTACTTATGTGCCATGTTTTACATAGCCATCCACTGTTGGTATACATCTAGATTTCCAGTACAATAGTGTTGCCGTTGTCATTTGTGTACAAATCCTTTTGCATATTTCTTGGGTAATTTCTTGGCGGACATAATGGCTTAATGATACATGCATTTAACATTTGTTATAGACATCACCAAATTTCCTCTTTGAAAATGAACTACCAACATATTTTCCTTCCAATGCTATATGCTTAATGATACATGCATTTAACATTTGTTATAGACATCACCAAATTTCCTCTTTGAAAATGAACTACCAACATATTTTCCTTCCAATGCTATATGAAGGGTACCGATTTTATCACATGCTTGTTAATATTTACAGTCTTAAAAAGCTTTCTAATACCAATTTTATTAAATGAAATATGTTATCTCTTTATGCAATTATTTTGTTTTTGTTTATTCATGAACGTGGGCATCTTTTATATGTAATTGATGCATTTTTTAATTATCTGTTGTCATCCTTTACCCACTTTTCCACTTATGAAAGAAAACTTCAAACACAAAATAAAAAAAAAAGAACATGGAAACGAAAATAAAAGTGATAGTTGGACATATAAAAATGTTTAAAGTCACCCTTATGAGAAGTTCACATTAAAACTAAACTGTTATCATTTTTGCCTATAATACTGACAGTAATCCAATTCAGTAGCATACTTCTTTGAAAAATGTGTATGAAATATTGATTGTTTAAGTATAAATAGTCTCAAAGAAAGAAAATTTGACAGAGTCCACCAATAAATATAACTCTTTTGACCCAGCAATTTCAGTTCTTGAAATTTGTCCAACAAATATTGAATGAGCATACAGTGATATGCATGTGGTAGTTCAGTGCAGCACCATCTGAAATATTAAAAAATCAGAGATACCAATCAAAATGTTTACCAACAGGGAGCAACTTGAATAATTTATGTTGTCTTGGTATATTCATGCAGTGAAATATTCTGCAGCCCTAAAAACAATGAGACACATGATAGGAGAAGTAGCGTGGTTCAGGGAAAATTGGACATGGGGTTTCAACTCCATTGGCATGGCTTATTTTGTGATTATACAACACTTTATTTCTTAAGCTGGGTGATAAAATTGAAGTGATTGTTCTGTTGCACTTTATAGTACTTTATGGATGCCCAAAATATTTTAATACATTTAAATAAAACAAAATGAGACAAATTTATATGCAGTGAAGTGAAACAATCTTCACGATGCACCATTAAACAAAAAACAGAGTCCTTGAGTCATTGTGTATAATAATAGATTTTTGTTCAGTATAAAAATGTATTTCACATTATAACTCAGTGCACAATGAATTAAATAAAAACTGGAAATGACTTCAACTGGAAATGACTTACTGTTATTATGAGTACCTCACTGTGAATTATTCTTTTACATTTTCTTCCATCTCCCTATAATGTTAAAATTTAGGAAAAGCATTTAATAAGTCATAAATAGCTCACAATCTAAAGTTTAAAGACTATGTAATCCAAAATAGTACACACTGTGTTATTATTACTGGAACTATATGCAAATGTGTTTTTTTTGGGGGGGAAGTTATTAATTAACTTTAAATTTCAATTAAAAACTAAGTATAGGAAATAGTCAATAATTAAATAGAAAATATTATGTACTGAGAACAATTTACAGTTGAGAATCAGATAGCTGAATCACATGAATTGGTTTTCTACATTGGAAAGTGTTTTCTTATAGGATTTTTAAAACTTTGTTTTTATTAGTACATAATTGACATATATAACTATCACAGTCATCATTCTTCAGGAAGTTTTCAAAATACATAAGTAATTTTAATTGCAGTAGTCAATGAACAAGGTAATGTGGCTTAATATCTAGTTTTTCTTTGCAATGCTTTTTATTCCTTTTGAACTTTGTGTCTTGTACTGTTGCTTTTTATGTAACATAAATTTCAAAGTGAATCAGATGAAAATGTGTTTTCACAAACAATGAATCCAAATTGCAACTATTTGTAGACCATTTTTTAAAAAATAGTCAATAATTGCTGTTTATAGAGTTATTTTTATTGCTTTAAAATAAATGCATAAAAATACGATAGAAAAGTTATAAAAGTCCTTTTATTGTAATTTTCAGTTCTAGCATTTGGGTTACTTCTTTAACATAAATCTGTGTGTGTGCGTGTGTTCTTGCATTCGTGTGTGTGTGTGTGTGTGTGTGTTTTCGTGTGTGTGTGTGCTTGCATGCTCCCTTGGAAGTAGGATGAGTAACTTATTAGACAATATTATCAATGATATTTTATTCTTTACAATACTCTAAAATGAACCATTCATTTTAATTATCTCCATGAAATTGCAGTTTCATGTGGAGAAAGAATATGCATATTTGTTTACTTGAAAAACCTATGTGTATAGATCAAGCTCCTATCTGAAAGAAGCAAGGTGTGATTGTATTGCTATCTAGTGGACAAGCAATTTTATATTTCTAAGTTTTCTGAGACAAATTAGCAGTCAGAAAACAAAAAGACAGCTACATGTAATGTATACCAGACCATTTTCCTTTTAAATTAAAAACATGTACTTGTCATTTTAAATTTAACAATGTATGCCTAGTTATGTTTCTATGAGCAAATGACATAGTAGCTGAAGTTAAAAAAAAACATTTCCTTATTCACCAAAATCTATACATTTAATTTTGCTTCAGTTTTATGGCCATAATTGTCTAGAAATTTCAGTTTAAGTACTTTTCATTTATTATGATGTTTATAAGTGTAAAACTGGGTTTTCTAAGACAGCTTACCCTTTATTTTCATTGCTGCTTGGCAAGTTTATATTTGCAGAAGGAATTCAAAATCTAGAAAGACTGTGTGGTCTTTATAAAAATTTCATGTAATCGTTTAAGCCTCTTTTTCATGAGAAAACTGGCAGCTCTTTTGAAACAATACAAAATGTTTCTCCTCTGCCACATGTTTTTTATTACTAATGAAACAAGGAGCCACACAAAAATTGGAAATTCTTGGTGCTAGTATGTTACTTGAAGTACATATGATTTCTCTCTACTTTTCTCACATAGACTTTGGGATACCATACTCTATTCTTCTCTTATCCCAGTGGTCATTCCTCTGCCTTTGTCAGGTCTCCTTCTCCCTGACCTTTACTGTCAGCACATCACAGCGCTTACATCTTTGTCCTTGAGTCTTCCCATTTAGGCTTATTCACCTGATGATCTTATATAATGTTGAGGCATCTATTACATTGATTCCCACCTTTACCCTTCAACCAAAGGCCTTTTCTTTGACAACCATTTTCAACTATTTGCTCCAAAACTGCATGTGAATGTTTCATAGGTACTTAAGCTAAACTTGTCCGGAGTTAAAGTTTGAGTTTTCTCCCTGAAATTTATTCCACTTACAGATGTTCTCCATTTCAGTTTATGTAAACTCTATCTTGACTCTTGCTCAGGCAAAAAGCTTGTAATCACCATTAAGCTCTCTTGCTCTTATACTTTCTTCTATACTCAGCAAGTTGTTTACTTTCTCCTACGTCCACTGCTATCACCCTGCGGAAACCACCCTCATTTGTGTTATCGATCAATTCAGTAGGTCACTGACCTGTTTCCATGATTTCAAGCATGATCTTTAAAAGTGCAAGTCTACTCTACTAAAAGTACTACTGTGGACTTCTTGCATTACTCAGAATACAGTATTTACAGTGGTCTAGAATGCCCTACATGACTTAGCTCCTGTAACCTCTCTGATCTTACTATCTTCTGCATTTTATCTTGTTAACTCTTCCAATGAAATTCACATCTTTGTCAGTCTCTTTATAGCTTCAGAAATATTACTCCTTTAAGGAAGTAAGACGGGGAACCTTAGATAATATTAATGGCTTCTTTCTTTTCCTTTTTGAAGTCTTTTGTTCATTTGTTCCCTTATCATAAAGACTTTCTATGACTCAAATACCTCGTACTGTAATTTGTTCCCTCATCTGAATTCCTAATAAATTTACCTTAGTTTCCTTTTTTTCCCATAAATGCATCATCTAGTATATCATTCTTTAATCTACTACCTGTATAATTTTTGTCTGTTTCCTCTGAGCAGAATTCTCTTATGAAAACTATAATCTCTGCGAGTATTGTCCACTTAAATATATAAAGCTCCTAGAGTCCAATGTGGCATGCATCAGGGCTGGGCTTCCATAATTACTTTTGAATAAATAAATGAATTTGGGTTTTTGAAGAGCCTGGCCAGTCAACTGAATAAAATAGTTTTTAAGACTTTTAAGTTAATAGTTAAATCAGGAAGCACTGGTTTCTGGCTTCCTGGATTTATTTTGAGTTTGTTATGCTTACTTTTTGGGTAAAAATATTTGAGCTAATTTGATCATGGAGAAACTAAATCAGTACATGTAAACATAACTATATCCAATCAGAAGTACCTCAAAAATAAAATGACTATCTTAGGATAACTTTATAGTCAGCATAGTTTAAGAAATAATGAAAAACACTTGATTAGTCATAAGTAAGTATGAACATCCATGTATCCTTCTGAGTGATTTTTGAAAATCAGTAAGTCAATCAAAGCTGTCAAAATTTCATTTAGTTAAGATATTTACAAAATTTATACAACTTCTAGCTGACTTCATTGCCTGTTTCTTTGTGAACACTATCAAATCTCTTATTTATGAAGACACCACAATATCTTATAAAATAATGCATCAATTGGATTTTTTAAAAGTTTATTCCAGTTTAAATTAATCAACGAATTTACTCAAAGTCATCAAGAAATGTGAATCTGTAGGAAGTTATACATAAATTGAGTTGAGGATTATAGAGTATAATAAAATGTACAGAATTATGTTTTACTAATCCAAACCATGTCAGAGATTCATGCAAAAGAATAGTAAAGGAAAGGTCAACAGCAGTCTTCAAATACCTACATGAAATCAAAAGAGCACCCCACCTGGTGAAAAGAAAACAATATTGCATAAAACAAAAATAATCACAAATAAAAGAAAGGTAATAAACAATACAAACTCCCCGCATTAAACACCAGAATATATTTTTTACTTGTCCTCAATGTAAATGCACTTATTATTTCAACCTTGGGCTGTTTTTTTTTTTTTTTTTTTTTTTTTTTTTTTTTTTTTTTTTTTGTCTTTTTGAGACAGGGTCTCGTTATGCAGTTGAGGCTGGCCGTGAGTTCACTTTTGTAGCCCAGGCTGGTCTCGAACTCGCACTGATCCTCCTGCCTCAGCCTACTGAGTGCTGGGATTACAGGCGTGCGCCACCACGCGCGGCCCAACCTTGGGCTGTTTTCACTGGCTGTACATGTTGGCATTTGTTAAACGTACCTAGGAATCAATAGAGATTGAGAAATAATTTTATCTTTTGCTTGAAGTGTAGGTTTGTCCCTAAGTTTGTCATATATATGTCAAAATTCCTACTGCCATTTTGATCAGTTACAAGAAGGTTTACTAAAACTTTTCTGTTTTGTACTTCTTTCACAGTAGCTGCCTAGAACTACAGTCACGAGTCTGCTAAATTGAGCAGGCACTTGGAACTTTATTTTTATCACATTCTCTTAAGAACCATAATTTTATAAAGAAATTAGCCCAAGGTAAATATCAGAAGAAAAGAGATTTTCTCTGATAACAGCTGTCCTCCAATGAAATGACTGGTCTTCACCCCCAACAACTGCACAGGTTAATTTGGACATATTTTTATGTACCTTATACCTTAGGCTCATGAGACTCAAAATAAAGAAATATCTTGCGTTCCAACAAGTTGTGTTTCAGTTGTTCCAGATTGAATTAGTGTAAATAAAATAGAAAAAAAAAGGGCCCTAACAAATCAAAATTGCATTGGTAGTAAACTAGAAAATACTGACAAATTATCCTTTTAGGCCTTAGCAAGATTTAATCTAAACATCGTTTTCTCCTGACAGCATAAAAGAAAAGAGAGTAATTTATTACACCATCCTGATATAGATGAGAAAAGACTGCTGCTTGTTCTTCACTGTTCTGGCTCTTTCCCTTTCTATGCCAGTTCAATTTCTGTTTAGCCTGAGAAAATCATTCTCCAATAATATGTTTATAGGCCATGTAACTTTAATGCATAGCACTACTCCCTTGTCACGGTATGCTTGAACACTTGCAGTTTGTCTAAGAGAAATGTAGTCTATTAAATGTTCTGTTGAGACTCAGGTATTTCTCATTACATGGAAGGAGCAGATTTCTAAGACACTATATGTAAATAACTTTATAGTTGCATATGCTATTCAAGATGATTATATGACAGAATCATTTAGAAAATCTGATGACATTTAATGTGACTAGTTATCCTGTCCCCAATTTATGACATGTGTAATCTAGGAGTATTTGCCTGCTGGCTTTATTTAAGGTGAGATTTATCTGTGTTGCATCTCTAATTTTCTACCCATTTATAAGAAGGAAAATTTGTAAATTTTGAAAAAAAATCAGTTTCTTTTTCTACAGTTTTTTTTAAATTTTACTAATTTTAATAAGAAAGAAATAACAATGAGACAGTTTCAAAACACATTAGTAGGACAGCCACAATAATCAATACAATGTATATTGTATTACTGTGTTGTGTTGAACAGCCTCCCAGTAGTTGTTCAGAGTATAAGATATAGACATGATAACTTTTCTAAACACTAGTAGTATGAATATTTCTTTGCATTGCACTGAAAGTAGTCGTATGTAAAGCCCAATAGTCCGTAATAGTCGTGGGTCATCAGCAGAAACTGGCAATGTCAGAAGCTGTTGAATTGAGCCTTTTACAGCTCAGCATATGAATCTGGGTCACTTTTGTACCTCGTGGTTAAACTTATCTTAATGGTTTTTAATTGTTTCATATAAGATTCTTACTGCACGTGATATGATATACAAATATGTGGCAATAGTATTATGTTAGCAAGTGTTTACCTTTTGCTGTTAAATAAATTAGTTGTGTTAAATATCACATTTTCCAATATGGACATGATAAAGTGGCATTTCAATTAACCCAAGAGTGATATGGAGGTAAGAAAACTAAACACTTGCTCTAGGCAATACAGTTTCTCAAGGCATTGGATTGTGAACAATATTTAAATTACTAATTATATTTACCCCATATATTTTACAAAATTTAAGGTCATATTTCATTATAATTATGTCTCAATAGATATAAGTGTAGAAAATGAATGAATCTCAAATTTTTATATACTTTGGGAATTTTATGCATATTAAACAGAAATAAATAAATATTTTCTTATATATTATACCTCGTAAAAAGATTGACTCCTTAATGGGCTTAATTGTTCACGTAAATTACAGAATACTTAAGTTCCCACGTAACTGTCTTCAAAAGTTGAAAACATGTACAAATGGTGAACATATTTACAAAAATGGGTAATTTTAGTAAGAAATCCAGCTAATCATTGCTTAGTAAATTATCAAGTTTCTACCAGAATATATTTCCTAAAAGAACAAAGTTCATCATAGATATATGAGATTACTACATATAAATGTTGCAACCTTAAGTTTTACTGTAGACCACCTCATCAAGACACAATTTTCCTGTGTATATTAGTAGCATATTACATATTTCAGTAAACTAAAATCAAAAAATCATTGATAATTTAAATATAATTAACTAAAATATTGAGCAAATTTTCTTCTTCTACCTAGTGTAAGAAACATCATTAACATTTTCTGAGGTCATTTATACTAGTAAATATTTTGTGCATTTTATTTCTTTGAGTTGGTATTATAGGCAAAAGGAGAGATGATAGTTAAAGACTTGAAAATATGTGCAGTCATAAGAGTTCTATTTAGAAGCTCATGTTATACTTAATAGTTCTGATAAAAATAATTCTTATGATGTTATTAGCCTATATTTGTAAAACTTGGCCGACTGACCAGAATATGATCAATTGTCAAAATATTGAGTCGCCATAGGTTTGATTGGACCACTGTATGTTCAATCCAACTCATTAGCTAAGATTATTGAAATAACTACAATTGGAGAAGCTCAAATACAAGTCAGAGGGCGAGTGCCAAGTATAGGAAGAGGGCAAGCTCATCAAATGATTTCTGCAAGTCATTACTTATATGCAGAATTGCTTCAGGGAGTGAAATCATTTGAAGGATGTGTAAGATATACAGTACAAAAAGTGGTTTTTAACTTGAAAAGTGAAAACATTTTAGCATTTATTACAATTTATTTCATCACTTGAATTAATTCAATAAACAGTTGTCAAGCTGCTTATCACTTACAAAGAGCTGCGCAACCAGATATAATGAATAATTAGATATTTCCCCTGACTTTGAGAAATTCACAATCAGTGAGCAGAGTTAGACAGTAGACACATAAATATATAATTGTGGTGCAATATAGGAAGTTTTCAAAACATGCAAAATGCATGCTATGGAAGAACAGAAAAAAATCAACAGAGGAAATCCTGAAAATTTTCATGCAGAAGGTGATATTAGAAGTATGAGCAAAAAAAGTACCAGATAAGAAAGTAAGCACATTTCAATCACAGTGAAAAGGATATACTTGGACACACGGATATTAAAGACATGGTATATTCTAGAAACTGGAAGAAATTGAGGGCAGCCAAATGATAGCAAGCCATTGGAAACAAGAAATAGAGAATGCCTCAAGATAGTGTAGAAGCACTTTGTAAGATTATCATACACCTCACTAAAGACTGATTTTTTTTCTCCTGTTGAAGTGGAGTTACCAACTTGTTTGCCAAGGTGATAATATTTGCACTTTAGAAAGATGACCCTTAAAAGCACTGCAGCTTGAAGACTGGAATTCATTAACTAGAACAATAGTTAACACCCAATTTTCTAAATTCATGCTAATGAGAAAAAAATGGTAAAATAGCAATGAAAAAGTTTCAAGCCAGTTTAGTAGGACTGTTATAATAATTAATACATTATAGTTATTCAGAGGACAAGATGCAGACATGATATTTTATCTAAACAAGCACTTATTTTCAACGAACTAAGAGACAATAACTGTACATCTATCCTAACACTCTTGTGTGTAGATATATATTTTTTTCTTCTCTTTTTTTGCAACAAAATGGTCCTCTATTTACACTTTTAGGAAGTTAGCAATGCATGACACTAGGTTGCCTGGCAACTGATAGCTAACCTGAACCAGACAGGATGTTCATCTCTGGAGTGAGGTAGCTTGTTTGCTTTAGTCACTGGGCCAAGTCCCACCTACGCATATTTGATCAATTCCCTAGCTTTGCGGCTTCCAACACATCCCCTGTTTTCATTTTGTTTTATCAGAGATGGGTGTTCCACTGCAGTTAGAGAAGCTGTATTTGGAGAAGTCTTTAAAGGATCTTTTTATACTTGAAGACATTCTTAAAATTGTAGGTACTTGAATTTGACAAAATAACCCAATATAGTCCAACAGTCCAAAATAGTAGTGAATTAAGTAATATTGTACATAAAAGGTCAAGAAATCTCCATCCCTAGACTCAAAATCAGACTAGTGGAAAGACAAATGTATGAACCATTACCACTGAATGCAGTATGTTCTGCATTATGATCATTTTCAAAACAAAAAGTAAAAATAGAGATAATATTAAAATTAACCTCAGAAAGGAAGTTAAAGGTTTATATATAAAGTATGTGCCAATAGAAATAAGGTTGAATGAATAGGCAGTATCAAGTATAGCGGTACATTCCTGTAATACCAGCTAATTAGGAAGCTAAGGCAAGAGGACCAGATGGCAAGTTTGAGGACAGCCTGATTGATTTATCTAGATCTTGTATTGAAATAAAGGATAAAAAGAGTTGGGGTATACCTCACTGATAAAACTCTTCTCTAGCATGTGTGAGGTCCTGAGTTCAGAAATGAGTACTATAAAAACTACATTGGAATTTATCATAATAGCAAAGACAAAAAATATGGCATAGAGATAATCTATCGGTATCTTCCTTGACCCTGCTCCTGTCTGTTCTCAAATCACTCAAATACAATAAAGAGAATGGTACAGTAAATATAAACCACAGTAGAATAGTAAAACCTTTTGAATGCAGTAAGGATTGCGAAATATACAGACATACCTAAATAATGAGTATTCCTTAGACAAAGCAGACCATACTGCTTCAAAATATTGACTTAGTCTGTGGAATTAAACTAACAATTGCTTACTTAGAAAAATAGTAAAAATCAGTATAGACAGTTGGTAGAAGCTTGCACAGGACAAAGAGAATTCAAGCCTGAATAATAAATTACGTATACACATAACCATTGGAGTTATGATTCTGAAGAATGATTGAAGAAATAGACTAAAGTAACTTTTCCCCTTCCAATAGCTGTTGAATTGAAGTAAATAAATCTGAACTTCCACACTCAAATACACATCGTGCTAAAAGAATCTTCATTCTCTACCTAAGATGATTTGTGTTAGTGAGGAAAGGGGGTTCCTTGGACTGTCTTCAGCATGAATCTACTTCTAATAGGTAGGATAGGTAGAAACAATATAATCCAAAAATGAGTAGTAATCCAAAAGTAAAAGCAACAGAATCTACAAGGAAAAAAAGAAATAGGAAAAAAACAAGTAACAGTAGCATTCATTAGAGAACAATTTCTGCAAGCAGAAAAATGAAAATAAAATATGCCATGAATTTATATACTATATAAAACATGAAGCTCAAAAGAGAGTCACTGATTCTCATTAAGGTTATAACAAAACAATATAAGAACATGAAACAAAACAATAACATGATACGAGAAAATTAAATGAATGAATAAAATGTAAATGTTCATTAGCTAGAATTCTTCAGTGATCCCTAAAACCTCCCATTTCCCAAATCTCTTTGTGGATTATGTTAGATTATATGGCAGGCATTATCACTTTGCAGATGTAATTAATATTATGAATCAGTTCACATTACATTAAGAGAGTATTCAGGTAGGCTTAACCTAATTGCATGCACACCCTGTGAACACAGAGGAGCTGCTGACAGGAGGGAATTTCAGAGATTTTTAACCAAATGTGGTATTTTTACAAAATGGAGTATTGTTCTGCTATAAAAAAGGATAAATTTGAGTGTTTTGTTGATAAATGGATGCAACTAGAGAAAATCCTTTTAAGTGAAGTAAATCAGATCCACATGTGCAAGCATCATATTGTCTCAGTGTGAGAACCTGAAAGAGACAAATAGAATCTGAAGGGTACAACAGATACTGGGAAAAGGAAATGAACTTATCAAAAGGAAAGAGTTACTGAGTTCAGGAGAGGAACAGGAGAAGGAGTGGGAGAAAGAGGTTTATCTCTGTGTTTATGTGAGATAGTTTGGACAACTGTACTGTGCACTTCTGGTTTATGTAAAGAAGTAGTTAATGCTTTAATTTATTCATCCCCTTTTTTCAATTTTTTTCTTCCTTTTGTCTTCTTACTTTCTTGTACATTTCTTTCTTTTTTTTCTTTCTTCGAATTTTATATGCATATATCTGGTAACATAAATAGCCGGTTGGAAGACAACACTACGTATTAAAGCAAATGCTGTGAAATTCATGTTACTTTGCTGAGTGAAATTACGTATCCCTTGTAATATTTTTCTGTTTTGATTCTAATTTGTACACTCTGTTAAAAAAATTATACATTTAGAAAAAGAAAAGTGTGAGAAATTCATTATGAATAAAAGTTCTTTTTAGCTCATACGGGGAGGCCATTGTTATGCAGGAAACATTATATGAGTGTATGTACTGCAGGAAAGCTATAACTAATGCAGTTTTTGAATTCTTCATGTCTTTCACTGTGATATCCTCTTCTGCTGTACTCTAGCCCGGTATAGTCTAACTTATCCTCTTCTGATCTACTCTATTTTATTTTACTCTACATCATGCTAATTTCTCTACTGCTTTAAACATGCCTAACATGACCACATACATTGAGTTCACAATGCACTACTTGAAATTTCAAAAATACTGCCTTCCAAATATTTCTGAAAAGATGCTAAAGTATATTTTATTAGATAATACCCTGCACATATTGGTGGCTAATAGCCCTTATGTTGATATTACTGTTTTTAACCTTCTGAACTTTTGAAGCAAAACCATAATTATTGGTACAGTTCATTACCTTAGGAACAACTAGAGGATTGCACTGTGTATATTATCACAATCCTTCCAGGAATCACCATGCCTGTTGTGATCCATAATATTTGCTTTGTATTATAAGAGTAATATTTACATTTTAATGAAGTAATTCTAAGATATCTTTTAAAATTACAAAGGCAGAGGTACCCTCATGGGTCTTTAGCTTTGTTTCAAAGGATGCCTCAGATCCCAAGATGTCTTTGAAAGTATGAAGAAACAATCAAAATGTACCCTATGGAAAGTAGTGAAATAACCTGACTGTTCCAACTCATTTCTTTTATGACCTGATTTACTAAATTTATCTTTCACAGCTTACTTGTACAGGAAAAGAAAATTGGCAGTCAAAATTGAAATTGTCATGTCTATATGACACAATATGATATTATGAAAAATAATGATGACCTGATTTTTAAATCAAAAAAGGCTATAACTCCCACTACCTAACACCTCTACTTAGTTCCTAAATAGAAATAAAATCTTATTTTCTTCCTGCGATGATTTCATTGCAAAGTTTACTTGTGTCTTCTTTCCCACACTTGTTTGCAAATGCATATAAGGTAGAAAATCTCCTTGAAATTAATCCTCTGCTCCTTATACAGAATTCTCCCTTTCCTCTTGTCTTTATTTTTCTTTCTCTCCATTTTCTTTCCCTCCTGCTTGTATTTGTGGATTCCAATTCCAAAAAATTCAAAAAGTAAAATAGACAAGAATTACAATCAGAAACAATTTAAAGTTTTCTATTTTTCTTTTCCCCTTTCGTCTT
>PVJA010039653.1:0-19017 GCA_004027025.1 Myocastor coypus | reverse complement strand
GGGGAGGGAGAGGGGGAGAGGGGGAGGGGGACATAACTATCTTTGCACAATACTTAACCTATAAAAACTATAAAAATAAAATTACTGCTTGATATTACATTATTTTAGGTTATTCTTTATCTCTGTAATAGAGTGGAAAACAAATTAGATTAATTTTAATATTAATAATATACATTTTGTGACTAATGGTTTTTAATATTGATTTACTAGTTATTTAGTTGATTTTATTATAAAATATGACCTTGGATAGGACAGGGAAATAAGTATGAAATAGGACAGAAATATACTTACAAAATACATTATGTTCTTAAAAATTTTTCGCAGTTTCATTGCCATTTGACTTTCACGTTTTCCTAGGAGGTAAAGAACAGAAATATTAGCCCTGATTTACAGCCCTGTAAATTTCAGACCACTGAAACACTTAAGGAATTCCTGATCCAGAGCTCTCTTCTGTGTTTGCAATTCTATCCGCATGCATGGCATCAACTCATTACTTTTAGATTGCCAGTTACAGTTCTCCAAGTAACCTCTCATTTGCTAGACATTCTCACTAGGAACTATATTCAACTCCACATGAGTTACACAAGCTGATCATCTTTTTTCCCTGTAATAGACTCTAGAATTTACTTTCTATTTTCTTCTTTTAGTAGCACAGTTACTTTCAAAAAAACATACAGCAATATTTGACTTTCTCCATTGCCACAATATCCTTCCTCAGTGCATATTGGTTCAGTAGACCTTCACTGCTACCACGTTCTAGATAGGTCACTCGCAATAGCATTTTTTTTTTTTTCCCAAGGAACCAAACAATTTATTATGAACCAAACAGGACAAACTGAGTAAAAGAAAAACTTTTATCCTAAACTTTTCCAACAAACCTCATCTGCCCAGACTTCACATTATTGACTATTAGTCACATCAGTGGTATCCTTATCTGTGTTAATTTTGATTAAAGAGTCAAGTTTGAAAATAATCTTCCCATTCTTTGTGCTTTAGGGCAGTCTTCAAAAACTGTTGGCTTAATTTTATCTTCTAAAAATAATGTAAAACAGGAGATACATTTTCCTCATACAGATTAACAAAACAATTCATCTGTTTTTTTTCCAGCATTGCACAGGGAAAATGGATCCAACCAAATAGAGCAAAAATTATTAGTTTTTCTATGTTAATGACCAAAGAAAATCCTTTACTGGTTTTCATCTTGCCATCAGCAAAATGGTATCAATATCCTTTTCTTCCTCTGAATCTTGATCTGGCATCCAACATGGATCTTTTACATTCAAAAAATGAGTATTTCAGAGCTTTGCAGTATCCTTCCTTCAAGCACTCCCGAGGAGACTTTCCTTCCTGCAGCACACAGTCTGACTGCAACAGACACGGCCCGAGGTCCTCCTTCAAACCCTCGCACGCGCTGCCCTCTGGCTTGTTCTCATAATAACGCGGCATTACGAAGCCTCCCGCCCGCGGTCTCTACCCTCGGTCTTCAGTCGTTAGCACCTAGCTAGGGGGCGAACGACGCCCACTGTCGAAGAAACCGTGCAATAGCATTTGATTTCCAGTTCATTCTGTACTTAATCAGATTAATCTTTTTAAAATCCACTTTGACTACGTAAGAGACCTCTGCATTGGCTCAGTATTAGATGGAATGAAAACTAAAGACAGATACAGAAGGCTGATCTGGGGTCTAATTAACAGAATCAGAAGGCCTAGAAGGCTGAGCAATAACGATCCAGGGCTGATTGCTAGATCGTGAGTTGAGCAAAGAGAAGACAATCCTGTCTAGAGAACCAAAATCTTCCCAAGTTTGATTTCTTTTTAACTAAATTGATTTTTAATTTGCATCAATACGAAACTTGTTTCTTTTATGTATGTAACTGGTTCTATCAGTAAAATACAAACATACTATCCTTATATACAACACATGTCCTGCTCGTATTGTTTTCCCAGATTGCATTCAACTACACTTTACTGAAGACTTTCAAGCAACCTCCAACAGTAAAATGAAGAAGATCCTGTTCTGTCTTTCAATATTTCACAGAGATGCGAGGCCAGGGATTAGGTGGAGGAGGAGGCAGTAAGTGATTAATTTCCATACGCAACAACAGGTATTGTTTCCACTAAAGCAGTTTATAGGATCAAAGCCATTAGCTTTGCCCAGCTACACGAAGGAAGGCTAACATGTGGATGTGGCATTTGAACAGATTCTTTGCTTCCCATCAATCTTTTCAGATCTGAAAACCCAAGGAATCCCTTCTTCTCAGTGCCCAGCACCTCTACTGAGGTGTCAACCTACCATTACTACTCTCAGGAACTCTTTCAGAAAGTAATATTATCTCTTGTTTCCATTACTCACCTATGTGTTTACCTGGATTCCTCTAGCTAGCTTATGAACCTTTCAACACCCCTTAGTGTCTCAGGAATCATATTTTTGCCTTTTATTATCCACTTCCACTTAGGTTAAGAAGGAAGAGTAGCTACTGAATTTTCTTCTGCTAGTAATGGGCACTCACCGATAAAAAGCCAAATGATAAAATTCTAAATATTAAAGTTTAGAAGATTAGTGTAATGACTCACTGCTGTCCTCTCATTCCATAAGAACATTTACACAGATATTGTGTTGTATTACGCATGAGTGATTAGAAGATTGGCACAACTCCTAAATATACACTTTCATCTTCAACACGCATATACAATTCACAAATATGCATTTTCATCTAGCATGTCCTCATTTTAAGCTAACATTGGCAAGACATTTTAAAAGAATAGTTTTCATTTGGAGTTTCTTTTAAGTAAATGTTTATAGTGATTTTTAATAAGATGCATCTGTTGCTTTAACTTTTCAATATGATTTTCAAATATAAGCTAAGTGGTCCAGACAAATCAGAGAGTAATAGATTTAGGAAGCAAAATCACTCAAACAAACCAGTATTGGGCTGGTAAATAGATTAGCAGCTTAAAGCACCTACAAGCAGGTGCAGGGGCCAAGGGTTCAATCCCCAGGCCTGCCATGCCAGCCCCACCCTCAGGGCACACTGAGTTGGCAACTGAGACTGGGCATGGTGGTGCGTTCCTGTAATCCCAGCTCTTGGGAGGCTGTAAACAGGAGGATTACTATGAGTCTGATCTAGTAGTGAGACCCTGAACACCCTGTAGACTCTTTCCTACAATATAAAAATCAATCAAACAAACAAAAAATAGAATAAACTAAACCCAGTATGATGAAAAAAACAAATAAACAAGCAAACAAAACAAAAGCAATAATACAGTATTAAATTTTACTTGTCATGCTTTGGTATTCTTGTTAGGATATGTGGCTAATTTCTAAATAACATAGGTTTCTCTCTATCTCTGTCTCTGTCTCTGTGTCTCTCTTGGTGTTGGCATCTTACTTAAAATATTAAAGAATAAGATACAGAAATTAGATTTTTGTGCAAAAATTCAAATTTTTAAATTAAACTTCCTTTAGCTAATATAACAATAAACCCTATATTAAGAGACAAATATAATTTGGGGTTATAGATAATTACTCAGTTCCATTGTCTTTAAGCATTTAATGCTTTTTACTTTTTAAATATGAATAATATAAATACAGGGGAATATTTTTGCAAATTTTACTGAATATACACTATTTCTGATTTTGATAATGCAGCTAAGCTATATTTCCTTGGCAAGTGGGATAAGTTAGGCCATTATTCCAACAGGACCAACTTGTGGTATTCATTACTTTTTAAAATCATTCTACTGATTATTTAAAAAGACTTACCTTACTGTATCTGTGTGCATTGGTCAAAGTTAAAGCTCATTATTAATTCAGGTAATAGGGAGCTTCTGGGCTGAATGTTCAAGGGTGTTCATAAGTAGGAGAGGAAGGAGAAAGCGTGAAGAACACAAATAGAGAAACCCAGGAGAGAGGAGTGCCCAGGAGACCTGCGCTAAGGGCAACGGTGGCTAGGGAGGCCCACCTCCAGCCTTTTGCTCTGATTTCAAAGTTGAAAGAAAAAAGGACTCACATACACTTCTAAGCTATGTAAATTATGCATTTTCCCAGAAATAAATGACCGATCATACCCTCGTGCATCCCCATAGAATGCATTGTGCGATGATAATGGCTTTTTGAAATCTCCAAATTACATAGCGTTTGATCGGAAGCAAAAATACGGCCTGCTCTCTGTTTTATTCACTTGAATGTTTTGTGGGAAATGGCTTGGTTTTTATTTTCTTTTTTATGCTTTGAATTGATCTCAGGGCTTCATGTAAGCTAAGCAAGTGCTCTACCAAGGAGTTGTGAGCACAAGCTCTAGTTTTGTTTTTAGCTCAAGTTATGGAACAGTCTGTGCCTTAGAATGATGTCTGCTTAGAAAAAAGAAAGAAAGAAAGAAAAAAAAAACAGGCAAGAATATACTTCTCTTTGGACTAAAAGGAAGCAGATACATATACAATCAAAGGGGTCATGCCCACACACTGCACTCTATAGAATGATTGTGAGGACAATATGCAATGTGTCAACTTTCAAAGAAAAAAAAGGGGGAACAGAAAAAAAAAAAAAGTAATGTGGATTTAGAAAGGTTAATGTTTAGTTGTTTGATCAATCTTATATACCTATATGTATTAATCTAAACTGATCCGATGATGAAAATATGTAATATAACCATTGTTAAATTTAAACAATAAAAGAATTGAAAAAAAAAAGAATGATGTCTGCTTGTCATTTATCGCTGGACAGCTGAAAAAAATCATGTTAGCAAAGCAGTTGGTTCTGAGAGATTATTCAGCCCAGAAAATAGGAGCCATTTTCACTGTTTTGAAATGATTGGCCTCTTTGATGTCTGCGTTCATGTACAATACGCCGAAAAACAATACTTTCAGAACAGAGAACACAGAAATAGCTCTACATGTGATCTTTGACAAAAGAGTAGATGCAATGCAATAGGGGAAAAAGAAAGATAATCTTTGCAAGAAACAGTGCTGGAACAGCTGGATACCACACTGAAGAGAAAAAAAGTCACAGACACGACCTCTTATAAAGTAAATGCAAAGTCAAAACTATAAAACTCCTGGAAAATAACATAAGAAATAATTGATTTCTTCAGGTTTGGCCAAGGCATTTTGGATGCAGGAGCATAGGTATGAACAACGAAGGAAAGAACTGATAAACTAGACTTCATTGAAATGAAGCATGTCTGCTTTGCAATAGACATTGTCAAGAAAATTAAAACAAGTCAGAGTGGGGTTAATATTTTCCAAGACAAATTTGATAACAGTTTTCAAAATGTGCACAGAATTATCTAACTCTAACAATAAAAAAGCAAAACAAATACTTAAAAATGAGCCAAAGACCAAGAAGACACTTCACAAAAGAAAATATACAGATGGCAAACTAGAATATGAAGAGATGGTTCTATATCATATCATTAGAAAAATGCAAAATAATGAGATAGCACTACATGCCTATTAAGAGTGGCCACAATTTAGAACTGACCATACCACATACTACTGAGAATGTGAAGCACCAGGAACCCTACACCACTGTGGGAATGCTAGATGTTTCTACCAGTTTGGAAGATAATTTGGTAGATTCTTACCAAAGTAAATATACTCTTACCATATAGTACAACAATTATACACCTCGATGTTTATCTGAAGAAGTTGAAAATTTATGTCCACACATGCACACAAAAATAGCATAGAAATGCTTACCATAGGCTTATTTACAATTCCAGTAACCTGAAAGTAACAGGAGACCCTTTGGCAGGGCCATCCAGGTAGCTCAGTGGACTGAAGTGTCTGTTTCAGAAGAGCACAGCAGCTGGGGTTCAATCTCTGGCATCCGTGCCAGCCTTGCCTTCTGGGTGCACTGAAATGGTGATTGAGACTGGGCATGGTGGTACATGCCTATAATCCCAGTGCTTGGGAGGTTGAAAACAGGAGAATTACTATGAGTCTGATCTACGTAGTGAGACCCTGCAGACCCTGTAGACCCCGTACTAAATACATAAAAAAGATAGCTTTTGGCAAATGAATGAATACATAAATTGTGGCATATCCACATAAGATATTATTCAGCATAAAAAGAAACTTGATAGTACATAGTGGATTTTTGTGGGAGAAAAATAATTCAAGTGCATTTTTTGTGGCATTGTATCAGATGTATGGCATTAACTGGAATCATAATTGTTGAACTGCTAAGGTGGCTTATGATGCAGTGATGACATATTTTTCCCATTCCTTCTATATTGGAAATTTGTAGTTCTTATCACAGTAGCTTTGCAGTATAATTTCAAGTCAGGCCATATAATGCCCTTCTGCCTTGCCTTTGTTGCTCAGAATTGTTTTTGCTGTTCTAGGTCTCTTTCAGTTCCAAATTATTGTGGGTATGTTTTCTCTAATTTTTGAAATAAGGTATTGAAATTTTGATTGGCACTGCATTAAATCTGTACACTTGGAGGTGTAGTCACTTTCACTATATTGGTTCTTGACATATTCAGCCACTTTATCTTTGATATAGGAAACAAACGTCTTCTCTGTAAGAAGGATAACCTCTTTGATACATGGTGCTGGAAAAACTGGCTTTCCACGTGCCAGAGATTAAAACTAGCCCTGTGTCTATCATCATGCAGTAAATTAAAGTTGAAATGGGTCAAATGTCTAAATATTAAACCAGAAATACTAAATCTGCCAAAGGATAGGATAGGTAGAAATTGTTGAAATTTTTCATAAAGGCAAAGACTTTATGAACAAAACCCTGATTGCAGAGGAACTATCGCAAGTAACCGCTGGGATCTCATATTATCAAAAAGCTTTTGCAGAGCAAGAGAAAGCACAAACAGAATGAAGAGATAACTCACAGTATGGGGAAAAACTTTTGTGGCTCAGACAAAGAACTACTATGTAGAATGTGTAAAAAACTAAAAAAAAAAAAAAAAAATCAGAATCCCCAAATATAAAGACCCAGTCAAAACATGGGCCTCTAAAATGAATAGACACTTCTCATATGCAGAAATAGAAACAATAAATGCACATATTAAAAATGTTAAACATCATTGATCATTTGAGAGATGCAAGTTAAAAGAATTCTGATATCCCATCTCATTCCAGAAGATATGGGTAATAGTAAGAAATTAACCAGTTACAAATATTAGTGTGGCTGTGGGTAAAAGGAAGCCTTTACTGTCTTCCACTATTGGTGGCGGTGTAGACTGGTGCACCCACTATGGAAATCCTCAACCCAGCTGTTCCCCTTCTTGGTATCTTCCTAAAACTATTAACAATATCATACCAAAGTGATGTATGCATACATCACAGTTTATAATAGCTAAGTCTTGGAAACAACCTGAAAGCCCATCAACTGATGGTTGGATGAAGAGTGTTTTGCTTTGTTTTGTTTTTTTACACAGTCAAGTACTACTCTACTTAATCTTACAAAGAAGGATCAAGTCAGAGACATTTCTAGCTAAATAGATGTACCATATTTACATATGCGACCATACTCTTAAGTGGAATAAATTGGATACACATGTATAAAGATGACATGGTGTCTTTGATGTGCAAAACTGTAAGTGTAAACGAGGACCAAACCATATAACTGATATTGGAAAATGGGAAGAAAATATTCAAATGAGAAGGGGAACAAAAAAGGGGGTGGAGGAAAAAGGATTAGAAGGAGAAAATGGACACAAAGTCTTTGTAAATAAAGAGCAAAAAGGTCTAAACAGAGGAGGGGGTGGGGAAAAAAGAAAGCAAGATGTACTATACAGGTGCGCATTCTCTTTGATGAATATTAATAATATATATATCTAAAATTTACTAATCAAATAATAATATGGAAATCTTTGTAAGAAAATTTTATTTGTTTATTAAATTATTAATACATTTATGCATGAACTGACAAAAATGTATTGTTTAACATATAATTCAACAGTGTTGTTGCTGTTATTTTGTTGGTTAAATTGATTCAGACCATTGACAGCTCTTTCAGATTTTCTCTGGCTCATGATTTTTATGTTTTGCTTTTTGGCTATCTGCTTTCTAACATAACAAAGTACCTGAGGCTCATCCTGTGTACACATAGAATATTTAAAAGATTTTCCTTCTTTGTGTTTTTATGTTCATAGAATATTTGCTAAAGTAGTGTAGGATTTCAGCTTCTTGTTCTAGTGGTAACATCTTATATAGTGGCAGTCCCGGAATCAAAATAAATAAAAATGTCTTTTGCTTTTTTGTTTTTCTTATTTTTTAAAAAAGAGAATAAATATAGTAAAAAATATAGAAATGACACAGAATTTCACCAAATAAAATGATAGGAATTCAATAATGGTTGTGATATTGCATATTGTTGTCTTCAAATTAGTTGTTTAGATTACCAGATATAAGCATGCGAAATTGGTCAAAAAGTTAAAAAGAAGAATAAAATTTACACATTAACTGTTCTTTTCAACAGACCAGTATAAATCAGCACTTCAGTTATCCAAGCTATCACGTACATATTCATATTTTCTGATTCCTTTTTCCTTTCCTTTCTTCTTTCCTTCATCCCAGTTTTTCTCTTTCAGGTTCCTAAACCAGGGAGACAATATGATGCACTTTTCCATTTTTAACAAAATTGATACTTTCAAAACAGAACTGTCAAATATTTCACAGAATTACCTTTATCTGATGCATTTTTTTATTTACTTGTTTGTTTATTTATTTGAGACTGGGTCTCATCGTACTTCCAGGTGACCTTGAACTCACTATATAGCGTGACATGTCTCAGCTTCCCAAAGTCTAGGATTATTAGGCATCTGCTCCAATGCCCAGCTTGTTTTTCTCCTTAGACTGATGTTATATATTTGGCTAAAGAATAATACTATAACAGGGATGGGATATAATTGTTTTAACTTCTTTATGCCTCAGAGTATATGTGTAGTATACATGGTGTAGACCTATAGTATACATGTTTTCCCCTTAGGTCTTAGGTGGACTCAGGTTTTACTCCATGCCCTCTCCAAATCCATTGTCACATATCTACTTGCTGATCCTTTAAAAAATGTAAACATAGTTTTATCTGTTATAATTTTCTCATTTCTTAAAATCTTTTATTTTAGGTGGCTATATAAAACCTTTAGGATCAATTTTAAACTTTTAACTGTAACACCAAAATCCTTTTTGACTTGTATCTTGCCTCTTTAAAAAATCTATTGATGGATTGATTGATTGACTGATTGATTGATTTGGTTCAGGGTCTTGCTACATAGCAAACACTCATAGTGTTCCTGCTGACTCAACATCCCCAGGACTGGGATTACAGGTGTGAGACACCGGTTTGGCAAGATGTGCCCGGGGTCGGAAAGACATGTCCAGGGTTAGCATGGCATGCGGTATCAGGAATTGAACTCGGGTCCTTGCACTTGCCAGGCAGGTGCCTAGGCCACCAGGATATCTTCTAGCCTATCTTGGGTTCATTGCTAGTGCTTTGCAAAACTGCTTGCAGTTTTTCAAGCCAGCGATAGTTTTTCTATCTTCTGTGTCTTGTCCTGTGCATTTTTCTGATATCTTTAGACCTACACACCATCCCGTTTCCATCACCAAAGCTTTCCAATCGCTGTTTGAGACTCAGCGCCCACTTAATATGTTCCCCAAAGCTTTTCTTTTCCTGTAAGAAGTTGTGCTAAGTAGCTGGGCAGGCATTCCCACAACATCCCTCCATCTATCCAGAGATTTAATAGACGTTTAGGAAGTATTTACATGCTTTGGTTTTGTGTTAAGTAAAGGCCTCAGTATGATCATCCTTATGAGAAACTGGATGGCAAGTGTCTGAAAAAAGATCTGGAAAGAATGCTGACCAGCTGTATACATTCTGATTGGTCCTATGCTTAGACTACTGGCACGGTGTCCAAAATCTGTTTCCAATCAGCTGAAGGTTTTAAAGGCAACCCCACATGTGAAGCTCCTAAGCACTAATACTCAAATACTCATTTTAAGCATTTAAGGAGAGTCAGAAACTACAGTGGTGAAGTTTCTTTAGGGAAAAAAAAACGTTCCTAAAACAGGGAGGAGTATGTGTGCTCTGTGTGTGTGTGTGTTTAGTACATGGTCTCACTACATAGATCTGACTCGTAATGATTCTTCTGTTTTTAGCCTCCCAAGCACTAGGATTACAGGTGCAAGCCATCGTGTCCAGTCTCAGTTGTTCTCTCAGTGCACCTGGGGGGCAGGGCTGGCACAGCATGCCTGGGATGGAACTCAGGCCACTGGGCTCTGCCTAAGCAGGAGCTTTAGTCTGCTGAGCTATCTGGCCAAGCTTTATGTGTGCTCTTAAACTCCAACTGCTATAACTAAGTTCACACCTCTGGATAGAAGAGATAGAAGTTAATACTAAAGACAAAAGGCTAATGCTCAGTGATGCCTATTTTTTCCTTATTTCTACATCTTTTTGGAGCTACTACCCATCAATAGCCTATACATTTTAAGCCCCTGCTTGATCATACAGTGCAGCTTAAGTGTCAATGACTTGCTAATGTCCTTGTCTTCTTTTCCAGGCTACCAAAGGATAATGATTCAGTGAACAACAAAGCCTATCTTTGCCTCCTTTAAGTCAGTCAGGGTGAAGGCCAGCCAAATAGCTCAGCAGATTAAAGTACCTGCAAACAGGCACAGGGGCCAGGAGTTTGTGTGGTGATATGCACCCATAATCCCAGTTCTTGGAAGGCCAACAGTTTCCCTTTGTGACATTTTCATATTCCAATGACCCTGCTAAGTGCTTTTTATGCAATGTCTAGTCTAATCCTTACAGTAATCCGAAGGAACTATTAATGGGTCCCTATTGAATAGGTCCTCATAGAAAGAGTTACCCGCATAAAGTTAGCTAGGAAACAATATGTCTTGGATTTTAATCTATTCTTTCAGGATGTGGAATTCTTTGCCTTCCCCCATGTGAATCTGTTGTCACTGGAATGCCTGGATTAGGGCAAAAATGTGAATTAACATAACTGGTGAGGCCAAGAGTCCCTCTCCTGGTCAAACTTCACAATAAGCAGTTGTTTAAACCACATATTGTCAGGCGCTAATAAGATCTAGTAAATCGCAAATGCTTTTTAAAGGCTTCTAGGTAATTTAGATCATTTTTCAGTGGAAAACAGTCTAGAAATCACTGAAATGACATATCATCAAAATATCTGAGTTGTGTTGGAAAGATGACAAAGACATCTGTCCTTAGGAAATGAAAATACATAATCTTAAGAGGATCCCTTGGAGTTTCATAGAAAGAATCAATGAAATATAAGGGTAGAGATACAGGTTATACTTTATTAATCTGGTCTCCTAATCTTACTTCTTAGAAGTTGCTTTGAATAACTTTGGGACACTTTAAAAAATGCTCCTTGGAAGATTACAGTGGGCCACTTTTCAAAGTAATCAGCACGGTTTTCTACAGACTCTCAAAGGCAACTCCCAAAGTGGAATTTAGTAATTATCTGAGCAATGGCAAAGCTGTTTAGTTTCTCAAAGGAAGAGACCAAGAATTGCTTGGAAAAGTCTGATACAGGATTAAAAAGAGACTTAGGAGATTATCTTACTTTTTCAGCAAACATGTTAATAATAGTCACATGATATTTTGCCCAAGAGTGATTTGACCATGCTTAATTTACAATTTAAGATATGTCCCCATACTATGAAACAATGACACATGGGTGCATAGTTAATTAAAAGGAAGTAACAGAATTTTGGCACTATATTTAAGAGACTTAAGTCACGTTTAAAAATAAAACTTCAAGTGGATTTTTTAAGTGTATTTTTTAATTCTCTCTATATAGAAATGTGACATAAGTAAGATATGATTTATAGAATATTGGGGCTGGGAGGTCTATGTCCACCACTTCATCTTTTTTTTTTTTTTTTTTTTACTTAAAAGCCCTTTAAAACATCTTTTCTAGAGATGTGACAATATTTTTGCTAGAGATGTGATGTAAAACTCAGTGATGAAAATATCATTATTTCTGGGTACTTCATCCATCACATCTCATTGCAAGTTTGATAAAAAAAATTTTTTTTTGAGATGGAGTAGGCATTTGTTTCACTTCTACCATTGTTCTCGGCTCAGCTTTCTAAGAGCCTTTGGACCACATTGTTTCTCTTTATTATCCTATAAGTTTCAGGGCCTTGTGATTGTAAAAACGTCCATCTCTCATCTCCATATTATTCAATTTCAGTCCTTTAATTGTTCATATATAGTATGACGTTAAACCATCTCAGTATCCAGGATATTCTCCTTTAAAATTGTTCTAGTTTCTCTGCATTCTTTGCAAAGGAGCATATCTGCAAACCCTATGAAATTCAGAAATACTTATTAGCTACCTGTAATTGTGGGATGTTAATAATAACAGAATACAATGAAGTAGAAGGATTAGACTCCTTTATTAGTACAAAGATAGGTTTTGGTGTTGCCCTTTAATATTTTTCCTCTCTTGACTTACTAGTTCTCTGAAGTATGAGGAAACAGTTTTTTGTTTTTCTTTTTTAAATTATACCTTACCTAAGTATGTATTTTGAAACACTGATTAAGCAGATGGAGGTATTAAACTAATAAATTGATTACATATAGTTTCAATAAGGTTGTGATACAAACCACATTACTTTGTACAAAAGAGAAAACATCACACATCAGGAAGGTGTCCTGAAGAGGATGAAGTCGTATACTTGCTTACTTGCTTTTTTTCTCTCAGTCCTGAGGATTGATTGAACCCAGGGCCTTCACACAGCGCTATATTTTATAAGTTATAAAGATAAATTTTGTAAGTTCTTCATTGTATTTTAATTTTCTTTTCTTTCTTTTTGTATTTCAGGGAAGGATCTACAGGGTGTTCAGGGTTTCGCTACTAGATCCGACTCATAGTGATTCACCTATTTAGAGTCACCCAAGAGCTGGGATTACAGGCATTTGCCACCACATCCAGTCTTAATTGCCAAGTCTCGGCGTGCCCCGGGGGTGGGACTGGCACTGCAGGCCTGAGGATGACAACCTCAATTTCAGTGCTTTAATCCTCTGAGCTTTTTGGCTGGCTCAAGTTTTTCCATCTTATAAGGGTCTCAGTAACCAATTAGTTAGGCATGAGGCCAAGTGCTTGATGAATAATTAGTTGATCTGAGACAGTATAGACACTGTCTCAATTACTCTTCTCTCATTGCTGGAACAAAACACACAACACCCCAAATTAAGGAAGGAAAGGTTTATTTAGCTCATAGTTAGTAGAGGTTTCAGTCCATACTTGGATGACTTTAAGGTAGAGTAGCATAGGGCAGAGGGCAGCTGTTCATGGCTGTGGAAAACAGGAAAAAAAAAAAAAAAAAAAAAAGCAAAGGGAGGGGCAACAGCTGGGGCTGCTAGCAAGCCTCTCTCCCTTCCTTACAACGTAATGCAGGTTACCCTCTCTAGGGCAGGTGTAGCACTCATACCCATAATCCCTGTGTTGGATCTTGAATTTATCACAAACACTAGAAGCTTCCCCAATGACTGCATGAGGCTTTGGAGGAGACAAACCATAACAGACACCATGCTGTCAACATTGTAATTCTGGTTATGGATTAGCAAAAGAATGAAGTCAATTTATCAATGTATAAATACAACATATTTGTAATATGCTGTAAATATCTGGAACCTTGGGGCCAGCTGAAATCAGCAGATTGGAATGATGATAACATTTTCTACTTTTTGATATAATTCATAGAAAAACATATAAGAAGGAGCCATAAATTGTAGGGCCAGACTTGAAAACAACATCTCATGGCAGACCAGCTGCTTGAAAGATATCTAAAGGAAGGAAAGCAGATAGTGAGCTGCAAAAGCCAGCTGGGATTTTCCCAGAATGCTTTTAGGACAGCTGCAGAAGGGACAAAGGGTACTTCTGGCAACAACTTCCCCTGCCAAATGCCACACAGACCAATAACTGTGAATGAGATGCAAAAGCCCCAAAACATTTTATAATTATCCAAAGGAGAAATAATTCTGTGAGTCTCTTTCTCTGATAGTAACCACCTCTTCCTATAATTGTACAATGTTTTATGCTGCTTATCAAGTGCATTATGTTGAAACCACGGTTTAAAACCAAACATTACAGCAGGAGCACCAATGGAGAAGATAGTTTAGATTTTATTATTTGAGGAAAGACTAAACAGGCTGACACAGTGGTTCTTGGTTTAGCTCATATTTCAGAATCATCAGAATTTCTTCTTTGTTTTGATACACAAAAGAATGCCTCATCCTTGAAGCATTTTTATTTTCTGAATGGGAATGAGCGAAGTGTACGTACTTTTAAAAAACTTTCTTAGGGCCAGCGAGATAGCTCAGTGGTCTAAAGTGCCTACTTAGGCAACTGCAGGGACTGTGGTTCGATCCCTAGTATCCCATGCTGCACCAGCCCCAATCCCAGGGCAGGCTGAGCTGGCCATGATGTAAATAAATAAAGTTAAAAAAGAAAAAAGAATGATTAGCTTAAAAACGACAACAACAACAACAACAACAAAACACTTTTGAAGACTTTCAAATACATATACCTCTGGTTAAAAATTATCATATTAGAAATATCTTAATGAATAGTTAATTAGGATATAACTACAAACACTAAAATGCCTAAGGTCTTATTCACTGAGTCCTCTGTGAAATCCAGTTATCAGTTTCCTCCTAGCATTCTTTACCATTTCTAAAAAAGTAGCTAGGTCTGGCGAGATAGCTCAGCAGACTAAGCACGTGCTTTGACAAACTCAGGGACCAGGGTTCCATCCTGGTCTCACATGCTACACTGGCCTCACCTGCAGGATGTGCTGAGCTGGCAAATGAGTACAGGCATGGCGGTGTACATCTGTAACTCCAACACTGGGGAGGCCGAAAACGGGAGGATCACTACAAGTCCAACCTGGGTAAGATCCTCTACCAAAAAAAAAATAAAATAAAATAAAATAAAAAATAAAATAAAAAAATCAGAGTAAAAGCATAGCTAATTAGAGAGACATAGACCAAAAGCAAATGGCCTTTTAGCTAACTATATCAGCAGGTTGCACTGGGATAGAGATAGATACTACTGCATACAAAAACTATGCTTCTTCTATTTGCTTTGCACCCAAATACCAAGTTTAGATTTGTCTCGGTATGCATCTTGCGCCTGCATAACCTAGACCTTTGAGATATCACTCTGAACTAAGTTAAATCAGCCAAATCAGGCGAGTTCACAAGGACGTAGTAGCCTTAGGAGAGAGGTCAGTGAGATCGCACCTAGCTCAAGAGAGACGGGAAGCCGGAATTTGGTGGGGAGAAGGAGCCATGATAAGGATATAAACTAGGTACCTCACATTCTGTGTTCTAGGAGGATGCTGACACCCGAATGTGTGCTGTCACTTCCTCCATATGAGCAAGACAGAGCTGCAAATGAAGACTTGCTGCAGACAGCCAGATGACCAAGGCATCTTAAATGCTCCCTTTGTTTCACAGAAAAGAGTGCCTGGCCACCCACTAGAAAAAGAAGATGAGAACAGAGAAGTAGATCTCTGGTTATTTTAATTTTTGTCTACAAGAAGACAAATGCATATGCCTTTCCTTACTGTTTTCTTCCCTTATTTTCGTATTGGCAAGGAAGATTTTATAATCCAGTACTAAATTCCTTAAGTTAAAAAAGAAATGACCTCTTTCTATTTGCTTTAAAATAGCTACAGAAAGCAGTTTTTAGTGGTGATGCTCTCAAGAATGCTTACATTTTTAAACCTCTCACTTTTAAATGAACTTCTTAGAGCCAGGCGTGATGGCACATGCCTGTAATCCCAGCACCCAAGAGGCTGAGGCAGGAGGATTAGTGTGAGTTTGAGGCCAGCCTGGGCTACAAAAGTGAGCACAAGGCCAGCCTGAACTGCATAGCGAGACCCTGTCTCAAAGATAAAAAGTAAAACAAAATGAACTTCTTGCCTTTTCATTAAATAAATCTCAGATACCATGTATGTATTTGAAGCTAGTGTGAATGTTTTAGAATATAATGTTGTAGTAGATTTCTTACACTTATATCAAGAAATGGAAGCACTGCTATCCCCAGATGCCAGTACTTGGAGTAGACTCTGAGCTCTTCCAGCTGTGATCCCTACTGTAGAAAAAAGGGACTCCTGCGAAGCATATGGGTGACTTTGGTCTTCTCCCTCCAACTCTGATTGACTATTAACATTTCACCTTGACACATCTATCTCACCGCCTCTTGATGCCTCATGGAAAACCCCTGGCAGTGTGTTTATGTGGGGAGGGATTTTGAATTCGGGTTCTATGGTCATAAGAACATAGACTTGAATTCAAGCCCCTCCACTGACTTGGATGATCTGAGCCATGTTACTTAACCTCCTGATTCTCAGGTTCCTTTTGTGCCAAACGAAATGATATTCAACCTCCAAATGAAAAGAAAGAATATACATGAAGCCTGTTGTAGTGTAAGCAGCCAATAAAATATGGCTAATTGTTTGATGACACCCACTAGAGAAATGGGCTTCTCATTTCCTTTCTTCTTGTCAGCTTAACCAAGGTATTAGTAGGGACTGCAATGATAAGCATAAGTGATTGATAATAATCATAATTTCTTTGCCTTATATTAGAGTGGTGTGTTTATTTCCATCATCTGAAATATAATAAATACTCTTATCTTTATGTTTCTGATGGTGAGAGCAGAGCTAAAAACTAAGGTTAAATAGCCAAAGTGTAATCCACACTCATCCATATTGCTGTACTCAAAAGAAATTCTCTACTCGGGTTCTGAATTTCAATCTTTTCTTGATTAAACTTGGCCTTTTCCCAGGATGATTCCATGAAAATTCAGTTCTGATATAGTAGTGAAGAAAGATAACTGTAGGGGATGATTTATAAACTGTAAATATATTGTGCAGACAGCAGTTCCTATATCCCAGGGCATTTTGGACAGAATGAGGGCTGCCTCAGGCCACTGGCTTTTCAGGTATTCATTAATCCTGAAGAAAGCTTCAGGTTGGGGTCATTACCACTTAATTACAGTTTGTGATTACTGGCACATTCTGCAGTGACCTTATTCTGGGAGCTGTTCTGTTTGTTCATGAGAGAATTCGTGCAGCTGGAAATTTTGGCTGACTGAAAAGTTTAAATGGGGATTTTTTTTGGCTTGAATTGAAGGCCATTCTTACCGAAATGTCAACATATTTTTCTTCCATCTGGATATGGTTAATCGTGGTGCTTGCTTTTGTATGTTTTCTCTTGCGCTTTGCTTTTCAGGTGTGCCTGAACTTATCAAAATGCTGTTTGAAAAGCAGAGCCTGCAGCAGAAGTGCTAGTCTGTCATTATTTACTCTTTGTGGACATAACAAGGGAGCTTTTCTCACGAACACTCAGGCACATTCAAACCTGTATTCTAGGGACAGCCAAGACTGCTTAAAAATCAGAAGGAATTTTTATTTCACCATTACACCAAGAATAATGTTCTAAAATCATCGAGAAGGAGGCCTCCCACAGTAGCAAATAGTGTGAGGCTAGGACCAGGATTTTGTTCTAAACTCCAACTGATTCCTGGGGCAAAGAGCTTCATTTATGTGTTCACGCGCTATTTATGCCATATATATTTATTGAGTGCTTCCCGTGAGTTGCCTGTTGGGGCCCATTGTAGCTAATAAGGTCTGTGAGGACTGGGATAGCACTTTCTTGTTTGTCATTCACTGTATCTACAGTTCCTTTCTTACTGACAGCATATGAGCAAATATATGTTTGGGGGCCAATAAAATTATATTTATAGGAAATGAAATTTGAATATATAATCTTACATGTCATGAAATGATTTTTTCTTTTGTATTTCTCTATCCTGTAAAAGTGGAAAAAAAAAAAAAAAAAACCTATTCTTAGTTTGTGCATCATATATAGGCAACAGTGTGGATTTGGCTCCTGGGCTGTTATTCATGACTCTCTGCTATGTAGCACAAATCAAAACAAAATCTGTCATGAACACTGGTAGTGGTAGATCTTCTAGGCTTTATGGGAACTACATGGAGTTCTTGTCTGTGTATGTCCCAAGATAATGATGATTCTAATAGGGAGCTGTATCAGTCAGTGCTTACTAGTGAAACAGATTTAATGCAAGATAGACAACCATGTAAGAACTTCAAGACTGGCTAACAATGGCTGTTCACAGAGTGCTGATCGTCTGTCCGTGTACTGGAGACCAAAGTGTTTAGCGGAGACCTGGAGCTCACTGCAGTGTGCCGTGCGCATTGGCATCAGGAGGCCAGAGCATCTGTGGCGGAGGCTGAAGGATCTGCGCTAGATGCCAGCAGACATTGTCCAAGCTGAAAGTGAAGACTGGAGCTACAGCCTTCCTTCTTCGTTTCTCTTTTATACTATTTAGGCAGCAAGCCCATTGGTTGCTGCCACTCACACTCTAAATTCTATCCAATCATCAACAAATTCCCCAGCCACATCGAGAACTATGCAGATCAAGTCTGGTTGAGCATTTCTTCAAGTTAACACAATCAGTCAATAATCACGGAGACCATGAAAAGGGAAAAAACATGAGCTAGTGGAAGCCAAAGAAAAGAATATATGTAAAATTCTAGAGGCAAAAGAAGATGCTATGAGTGTAATACCGGAGTATAAGGGAAACTGGGGAAAATGTGAAACTTACAGAGATAAACAGGGGCTACACTGTGAAGGGGGCCTTCTGAGCCTTCTGAACGATGTTGGAACAGGATGTAAGAAGATTCTGGAAAGTTTTAATAAAAGATCAAATTCAATCTTCAGCTTAAAATACCCTCATGGACACACATGGAGGACAGAATAGACAGATGAGGTCCCACAGTAACTTTATTGGCAAAAACAAATTAAATAGGTCAGATTTAACATTCAGGCCAAGTGTTAGACTTTGCTTTAGAGTCAACATGATTGAAATTTTATCTGTAATGTGTTTTTTTTTTTTTTTGACAAATTACTAAAATTATATACTGTCAAGGTTGATGAATTATTAGCTTCATTTAAGAAGTCTCTCTAAAAGTCATAAAAAGAAATGA
>PVJA010039652.1:0-18976 GCA_004027025.1 Myocastor coypus | reverse complement strand
TTTTTTTTTTTTTTTTTTTTTTTTGTCTTTTTAAGACAGGGTCTCACTATGCAGTTCAGGCTGGCCTTCAGCTCACTTTTGTAGTCCAGGCTGATCTTGAACTCACACTGATCCTCCTGCCTCAGCCTCCCAAGTGCTGGGACTACAGGCGTGCACCACCACGCCTGGCTTTTTTTTTTTGGCTTTTTGAGTCTGGGTCTGATGTAGTTCAGGTTGGCTTGAACTCATTATGTAACTTAGTATGGCCTTGAAATTGTGGTAACCCTCCTGTCTCAGCCTCTTGAATGGTGCTGCTAAACCTCTTGAATGTGTGCCACTTTGCTTGGCTTAGGTAAATATTAAGCCAGTGTGTGGCAAATGTACTTTCCAGTTGGTGCAAATGTTTGCATTGTACTTAGCCTGTGCTGTCTCCTTCCATCAGATTTTTTTGTTTCTTGGTTTGGTTGGTTGGGTTTTGGTACCACAGATTGAACCCAGGGTCTTGAACATGCTAGCCACTAGAATCAGTATTATAGTTTTATTTATTTATTTTTATTTATTTATTTATTTGTTTGTTTGTTTGTTTGTCTTTTTGAGACAGGGTCTCACTATGCAGTTCAGGCTGGCCTTGAACTCACTTTTGTGGCCCAGGCTGGTCTCGAACTCACATTGATCCTCCTGCCTCAGCCTTCCAAGTGCTGGGATTACAGGCATGCACCACCATGCCCGGCTAGTATTACAGTTTTTTTTTTTTTTTTTTTTTTTTTTTTTTTTTTTTTTTTTTTTTTTTTTTTTTTTTTTTTTTTTTTTTTTTTTTTTTTTGTGGGACCAGGGTTCAAACTCACGACCTTGCACTTGCCCAGCAGGCACTTGTGCCTCAGAGCTATCTCCCCAGCCCCATAATATTACAGTTTTAGAAACTTAGGTTTCAAAGCTGTCTCTTGTGAGAGAGCTAATAAGTCTTAGATTTTGGCATTAAGGAAGAAATCTACTCTTTAAAATATGCTTCCTTTGGGCCAACGAGATGGCTCAGTGGTCTAAAGCGCCTGCAGAGAAAAGTTAAGGCAAGCGCTGTGACCGCTCCTCAATCCCTGGCACCACATGCTGTGCACCCCCACCCCAGGGCAGGCTGAGCCAGCCATAACACAAATAAATGAGGTTTAAGAGAAATAAATTTCAAAAATCTTTAAAATAAATAAGTAAATAAATAAAATATGCTTCCTTTCCAGGGCTCCTCAAACACTTTGTGCAAGTGTGTATAGCTTTCTTTGAGTCTTTTGAGTTCCCCACTGGAGAAGATCTTTAGAAGTATTTCCAGTGACCAGTGTAACTCCTGAGAATTAGTAAGCACTTGATATTTACTAGAACAATTTCCAAAATAGTTCTGAGACAGTGCTACATATGAACCTTTTGTCTTTGAGCCAGTTGAAATTCATTTTGAACTAGAAAGTTGTGGATAGAATGTCCTGGCTGACCTTTTTAAATGCTGAGTGCATTGTTTAATGTTGGAATTCTTATCATGGCTAGGTGGTCTGTGTTTAAGCTGTTTCTCTTTAGATGTCAACTGTGTGCTATGTCCTAGGACTGGGTGTTAACCTTGGCTCTTCAGGCTCCCCGAAATGCACTAGTGATTCAAGATGGTGGACTTGAGGTGACCCTTTCCCCTCTCACTTGCTGACTTTCTCACATGAGTTTTCATTCTGAAACTGGTGCGAGATGTGGTTTCTTTTATTTATGTAATTATTTTTGTTGGGGATTGGACCAAAGGCCATGCGCATGTAGGCCATGTTAAGGCATATAGCCTCTGCTGGGACATGGAGCCCCAACACGTGTACTCTTTTATTTTTGAGACAGGATCTTGCTATGCAGTTCGGACTGGCTTTGAGCTCACTTTGAAACCCAGATTGGTCTCCAACTTGCAGTGCTCCTCCTGCCTTAGTCTCCTGAGTGCTGGGATCACATGGTATGCCACCATGCCTGGTGCTGCATACCCTTTTAATACTCAACATTGAATTTTTGTAGCCTGGTAAGTAGACTGATGGATTACAGATTGTAGTACTAACTAGACCCTGTGGTTTTCTTAAGTGATTGGAGTGACTTCAGCTAAATAAACTTGTATATAGAACATACATGAAATTTCTTTGAGCTTCATTATTAGCTTCACTGTATAGGACATCTCTGATGCAAATAACCCTTTTACCCTTAAATATAGTTTAGGAATTTTTTTCTTATATTGTATATCTACTTTAATATATTGATCTGAAACTATTCTTTCATATGTGAGGAATAATATATTCTGTGATAGCTTTTTTTTTTTATTTTTTTATTTTTTTGTGGGACTGGGGTTTGAACTCACAACCTTGCACTTGCCAGGCAGGCACTTGTGCCACGGAGCTATCTCCTTAGTCCCAGGAATAATATATTCTGCCTTTCCCATCTAAGATACACATTACTAGCTAGGTGTGGTAGCATATGCCTGTAATCCCAGCATGTGGGAGGCTGAGGCAGGAGGATCAATGTGAGTGGGAGGCCAGCCTGGGCTGCAAAGTGAGCTCAAGGCCAACCCACTACATGGCTAGAGTCTCACAAAAAAAGACAAGACAAACAAAAAAGTATAAACTATTAGGCAGAAATGTGTATTCTGACCCTTGCAGTGTCTGTTTCTGAGGGTTTTATACCTGATGCACATGGGATGTTTTCCCTAGCTTCACTGACTAGTTACTGTCTGTCTTGTGAGCATTCATTGCTGAATGAAAGGAGAGAAAAAGTGAAAGGAGAGAGGTGGAGAGATCAAGGCTGGAGAAGAGGAAACAGTTGGAAGGTTGGGAGTGGGGATTTACCTACTAAGGTCGGTAAAACAAACAAACCCATCATGGTCAGGTGCTTGGGGTAGAGGGCTAATTAGCTTTCAGCTAATTGGCTACAGTTTTACTCTGTTAATGAGACCAAAGGTACTTCAAAGGAAGATCTACATTCTTCCCTCTGTACCTTAGGAAATTGTTCATCAGGTCAGAATCCTGTCCCCTGGAATATTGCTCGTTTCTGCAGACCTAGTAGACCTCATAGGCAACTAAGAGTGGCATTACTTGTGGACAACGGCAAGTAAGCTTTATGTAGTATTCACAGCTTAAGAATAAATGTTCAGGGGGCCCAGCAGGATGGCTCAGTGGTCTGGAGTGCCTGCTTGGGAGGGCTTGGGTGGCTGTACGGACCGCAGTTTGATCCCCGGCACCACATGCTGCGCCAGCCCTGCCCTCGGGGCAGGCTGAGCCAGCCATGAAAATGGACAAATAAACAAAAGTTCTGAAACAAGAAAAAAAATAAAAAATTTAAATTAAAAAAGAAAGAATAAATGTTCGATACAGTTATACATATGCTGAACTTTTAGCATCTTCCTTACCTTACTCTTGTGCTTGAACCAGATGAACAATTATAGAACTTTAAGGAGCTTCTTGGTCAGAGACACTCAAAGTGAAGAGATAATTCCATTGTCAGAAATCTTAGCCAGATGTTATGCTATCGTCTTATGTAGCCATCTGATTTTTAGAATGGAGCAAGCTTCCCAAAACTAAGTTTGGCTAGTCTTGTGTTTTTGTTTCTATTTTGAGACAGGGTCTTGCTATGTTCAGGCTGGCTTTGAACTCAATATGTACTGTAACCTGGCTTCAAACTCAACAGTAATCCTCCTGTCTCAGTCACAGTGCTGGGATCACAGGCATGTGCCACCATGCCTAGCTAGTCTGGCTGCTTTCGTGATATCACAATGTCAAGTCACTGCTGCTCACTTCTTTCACCAAGGAACCTACAGTGTAAATTTCTCAATATGTATTTCAGTAATACCTATTCCTTTCACTGCTGGGAATGGAGAAATCTCCACCTGGACATCAAATTGTCCCTGTGGAGAAGAAATTGACATGTTTTATGGAACTTTGCACAAAGAATCATTCACTGAATAGGTTTTTGTCCCACTCTACCCTTCATAGGGACATTTGGACAGCCATTATAATTAATACATTAGGGGCTGGGGAGATAGCTCCGAGGCACAAGTGCCAGCTGGGCAAGTGCAAGGTCGTGAGTTCGAACCCTGGTCCCACAAAAAAAAAAAAAAAAAAATTAATACATTCTACAATGAGCAACATGAGGTTTTTTGTTTTGTTTTGTTTTTAGTTTAGGTTGGTTGTTCGTTTTTGAGACAGGTTCTTACCAGGTAGACCAGGCTGACCTCAAGGTTTTAACAATCTTCCTGTCTTACTTAGCCTGTCAAGTGCTGGGATTATAGACATTTGGCACCATGCTCAGCTTTCTGTTTTAAGATAGAGTCTCACCATGTAGTCCAGGCTACACTTGAACTTTTAAAATGTATTTGGGGTGTAAGCTATAATACTAAAGAGAGGCCTTTTTTTTTTTTTACCCAGAATCAAACTTGGTCTCAAGCTTGCCAAGCAGGCACTGTCCCATGAAGTCTGAGATTCACCTTTATATCAAAATAGAATAACTTGGTGAGTTGCTTTGTTTTGGGAATTGAACTCACAACCTGTCACTTACCAGGCAGGTACTATGCCGATAAACTCTATCCCAGGTCCATATCAGAATAACTTTGTGTAAGATTTAATGTTTTTTACTTTATTTATTTATGTTATGGCCAGCTCAGCCTGCCCTGGGTTTGGGGCTGGGACAGCATATGGTGCTGGGGATCGAACCACGGTCCCTGAGGTTGCCTAAGCTTTCCTAAGGAGGCACTTTAGACCATTGAGCTATCTGCTGGCCCATGTTTTTGACTTTGAGTACAATGTTATGACTGATGTTAAACTTCATAGTTTTCTTTAGTCCTGCCAAGTGTATGTGACTGATAAGTGCCAAGGTTTTTTCAAGCTCATCCACACCACATTACCCCAGGCCTCGGGCATCTAGGGGCACTGAGGAACAGGTGTCCAAGGCAGAAATGTTGGTGTCCATGAGTGTGTTTTCCAGTTGTATTGAATTTCTTGGTGTATTTTTGACCTGTCTTGATTTCTTTCCTGCATGTGGCTGTGCTGTTTTGCTTGCTATTTGTTAAGTATTCTCTGTCAAAGTCATTCAAGAATTGTAAAATGAAAGCTAGTATTTTTACACAAATGCTTATGGATGAGACTAATAGTTTTAGCACCAACTTTGCCCCAGCCAAGAAAAGTTAATATGATAAATGTGTTTGTGACTTTGGACTCATTTTTAGAATCTTGAGTGTATGAACCTTTTTAGAAATGATAGATTTAATTAAAAACCCTCAACTACAGTTTGAACTGTCTATTTGTTCCCTATCCTTTTGTCTAAGAATGTTCCATTTGAGAAGGAACTTAAATAGGTATTGAGGAAAATTATTGTTTCCCCTTCTCACCCTCCCAACTAGTTAAAACAGACATCTCATGATGTTACTTTAGGTAGCAGAATCAAAATACACAACCAAATTCTGATGATAACATGGACAGACAAGTGGCTTTAAGCTCTTAGTGTGATTATCTTACTCAGAGAGAGCATGGTGAAAGGGAGATTACTTATACTTTCCTCTCAGAGAATTCTGGGAGGGTGTTCTTTTGGTCTGGTATGTGTGTGTGCTTCCTTTTTTTTTTTTTTTTGCAGTACCAGGGATTGAACTCAGGACCCTGTGCTTGCCAGGCGCAAGTGCTTATTCTACTGAGTTATCTCCCCAGCCGTGTGCTTCCTTCTTGATTGCATTGAGGCTGCTATTGAAGGGTAGCCTTTCTGGCCAGTGATTTTTGGTATTTAAAATATTACAGTCTTGGGCCAGTGTTTTTTGATATTTGAAATATTACAGTCTTGGTTCTTACCAAATACATTTGTTGTCAGTTCTGGGTTTTTCATGAAGTTAAGTCTATTAGCATGCCAATTTGAAGTTTGTTTATATATTTATTTTTGCGGAACCATTAGATATTCTCTACTGAAAGTGTGAAATTTGATTAGTTATTGGTTAAACAGTCACTTCTGGGGACAGGTAATTGAAAATAGAAGAATTTCTTTATGTTCCTAAGATTCTAAGTCTAATTAGATCCTTAATATACTGAGAGAAGACTTTAAAACTCTTTCCTAACTAAGAAGGAAGTATCCTGTTGCTCTCAAATATGGTACCCTGTTTGCTAAAAATTGTCTGTAGTGAAATTTTTAAAAAAAATTTGTTTTTGGTGTTTTTGTTTTTTTGCTTTTTATGTATTTGGTGTAGGGTCTCACTAGGTAGCTCAAACTTGTAGCAATCCTCCAGTGTTCAGCCTTCCCAGCACTGCGGTTACAGGCATGCACCACCACATCCAGGTTGGTGGCTGCTCTGCCTGCTTAGTCAGCTGAGCTATCTTGATGACCTAACAAATCTTAATAGACATCTTTCTCTGTCAAGTGTTAGCCCTTTGGCCATTTACCTTAGGGCACTTTGAATGAGAGAGGCAGAAAGAAAACCTGCTGCTGAAAGTTTAAGGCTAACTTAGTTACCTCACTGGGTGAACTGAGTTCCCAGCCCCAAACAGCATCAGTAGAAATAATTATAGCATTGTTACATTTCATGAATGTTCTAGGAATTATGCATATGTTTCATTTTGTCCACAGGTTTGCCCCTATAAGATAGGTACTTTAGTTCTCATTTTTAGATGAGGAAACGGGTCCTGGAAGGTGAGAGAGCATTCAACTTAGTGTGAAGTAGAATCTGAATAGGGTGAGTTCAGCATCTGACCTATTTATTGTGGTCATATTGTTTACTTAAATACTGAATATTTCAGGTATTCATTGTATTTGAAGGTAACATTCCTTTATTCACTGAAAGGGGTACTTGAGAAAAATTTATTAGATAGGATAGATACAGATATAGATATCGTTGTCTTTTGACAAACATGGTCTGTGGAAGCTAGCCGGTGGGGGAGGGGCTCATTTTATTTATGCTTATATATACTGTCCTGCAGGTACAAATGTCTTTTTATGGATGCAGTCTTTAATCTTACTGGTTTGGGTTGGATATTCATTGTTGAGTACTTGTTCTAAACTTTTAGGTATTTTTCATCCAAACAGCTTTTTATGTTTAAAATTTCATTTGAATATAGAACATTGTTAATTTTTCTGTCAAGGGATTTTGGTGAAAAATTCTGTATTATAATGTATTATGAACAGAAGATTAAAATAGTAATTTTCCTGAAAAAAATGATAATTCTGAATCCTAGCTCTTCAGTAATAAGAATGAGACTTTTTCATTTGGCCTCTCCTGCTAGTGGGGAAACTTTCTTAGAGATGCAATGAGACAGATTGCTAGAAAAAGGGTGTCTAGATTTGAGGATAAGAAGCTTAGAAGACTCCACATTGTTGTTACTAGAAAAATGGTGGGACCAGCCAGATAGTTCAGTGGACTAAAGTGCCTTCTTAGGCAGAGTAGCCTATATCTGGCATGCCAAGCCTGTGCCCGCCCTGCCCACAGGGCACCCTGAGATGGCAACTGAGACTGGATGTGGTGGCACATGCCTGTAATCCCAGAATTTGGGAGGCTGAAAACAGGCCAATTACTACAAGAGTCCAATCTAGGTAGTGAGACCCTGTAGATCCTGTAGACCCTGTACTAAACACACACACACACACACACATATCATAATATTCAAGCTGGGCTTGTTGGTTCATGCCTGTAATCCCAAAACATGAGAGGCTATGGCAGGAGGACTGCAATGAGTTCCAGGCCAGCCTGGTTGGGCAACGTAATGAGTTCAAGGCCAGCCTAAATTATGTACAGTGAGACTTTGTGTAGAAAGAAAAAAAATACAAATGGTATTTATTATGTAATAGTTTTCCTGATCCCAAAGCTTCATTTTCAGAATTTGTCTGCTTGTCTTTTTTTTTTCAGGGGGAGGTAAAACAAAAACAAGGTTTTTGTTTTTGAAATAAGGTCTTGCTCTGTACCCCAGGCTGGCCTTGAACTCACTAAGTAGCTCATGCTGCCCTCAAAGTTGAGGCAATCCTTCAGCCTCAAGCACCACTGTTTGAAAGACAGCAGCTAAGGAGGAGAGGCTCTATATGGAAGGAGTAAATCAAGAGAATCCAGTACAAGGACCTCATAGTGAATGTGTTAAGGCAGGGGACCAGCAGACATTGTCCATTGAATGGAAATAAAAAGTTATGCAGTGTTCAAGGTCAGAGAAAAAAAAGTGAGGAACTTAGTTTACTTTGCTAATTCCTTAGCTATGCATCTTAGTTCTCTCCTTAGCTTGCATGATATATAAACTTAGGCTTCCTAAACCATTTTTATTCCTTTCCAAAGGTAACAGACATTTCTAGGAGACACACAGCACCCACTGTAGCAGTTTAGCTGAGGAATGTATCAGAAACTCTTCCACATTTTCTGTTCCCCTCTTAGGCTGACCAGTTCCTTGGTGTATTACCTGCTTGTGCCACTGATGCAAACTGCGGAACTCGTTCATCCCCATGGCCTCCAGGCAGTATCCAATGGGGAATCAGCTCTAAAAGGAACCAGACCAACATTTCCTAGCCCCTTCATTCTGGTAACTGATGGAAAGAGTGAGAGGGAGAATATACTTGAATACTGCATGAAAAAGAAACAGACCAGCAAATTAACTATGCATTTCCTTATCTGCAGTCATGTTAATTGTATTGTGTATGTATCTGGGGAAGTTGGAGATGACAAACTTAATTAGAAGTGACTGGAATAAATGGAATGAGTCAATTGGTTTTGAAAGATGTTGATGTTTTGAAATAATGTGTTACTTCTATGAAAAGAAAGGATAAGAAATGTTCAGGACATCATCTTGCAGACTCATCTACAAAATTCCAATAGCAGTGACATCTACACAGAAGACTTGTAACTACAAACAGGATGTTACCTCAGTGACATCTCTTAATGCTGCTCAAACAAGTTTGATTTTTTGTTGGGGTACATAAGAAAGACTGTAGTAAAAGACTAAAATAATTTTACATCTATACTTTCTCACTTGTTTTTACTTTTTGTTTGTGGTTATTTTGGCATGAGAGGATATGGAGATAGAATTTCACTTCATATCTGGAATGAAGGGGAGGAGGGGAAGCCCTTCACCCAAGAATAACCCAGTAATGACATCTCTAAGCGTGGGAAGTGTTTCCCTCAGTACTGGGAGGATCTAAGGCTGCACCCCAGTGGGATTCCCAACTTGAATTGGAAGACCATTCAGAGGGCGATGGCATGTCTTAGCAAGAGCTTAGCCTGCCTGGGATGAAATGTCAAAGAGGAGAGACGAGGTCGAAGGGACGTCCCCCAATTTGGAGGTGAGGGCAGTGCTGCATGTGACTTAAGAGCTCGGTGCCCGCCAAGGCCTGTGTCCTCCGCTAAGGTTCTGACACGAAAGCGACACTGCTGGGCACTGAGTCCGAGTCACGCGAAACGGCCCAACTGTGCCCAGGCGGCCAGCGCCAGACCCTGGCGTCCTCCATCTTCTCTCCTGAGCTCCCCCTGCTCCAGCTGCCAGAGCTGCGGACCGCAGCACCACACACCCCCGCGGGGGGGGACGCCGCGCCCCATCCCCGCCCCCGGCCCCACCCCGGCCCCCCCGCGGGGGCCCTAACCCCACCGCCCGCGGGCACTGGCTGAGCTCCGAGGCTGCGGGCCGGCCACGGGGACGCCCGGAGGGGGTCGAGGCAGTAGGGGGCGGCGGCGGCCGGGCCGGGGCTCCCCCCCCGCCCGCGCTCGCCGCCGCGGTGGTGCGTCCCGGAGGTTACCGGAAGTGGCCGCGCTCGGCGCTGCCATGTTGAGGAGCCGCCGCTGCCGCTGCCGCCGCCGCCGCCGCCGCTTTGTTGTCGCCTCCTCCGGCTGAGGAGGCTCCCTGAGCGGGGGGAGTAGGGAGGAGGGGGGTCGGCTGCCGCAGCCATGGAGGCCAACTGGACCGCGTTCCTGTTCCAGGTACTGGGGGCCCCCCCGGGGGGGACAGGGGGACAGGGGGACAGGGGGGCCGGGCCCCGGGCTAGCGGGCGGGCGCTCCTCCTCCCTCCCTCTCGGCTCCGCTCTCCGGCCCGGCCTTAATCCCCCTTTGTTTTTCCGCTCACCCGCCCCGGCGGTGCCCGGCTGCCGAGGTGAAAGGAGGCGGCCTCACGGGGCGCGGGGGAGAGAGCAGGCCTCTAGGTGAACCCCAGGCCCCCCCAGCAACGCGCACGCACACACCCTTCCCTCCCACCCCGTGGGGAAGGGAGGAGGCCGCCGCTGTCACCACTTGGCGGCCCGGAGAAAGGGCGCCGGGCCCTGGAGAGCGCGGGCCGCTCGGTCCCTTCCGCGGCGGGCGCGAGCTGCGCCGAGGGTGAGGGGTCCCCGCTCCCGACACACTTCATCCATCTTTCGCCCGCCTCCTAGCTCCTCGCCGCCCTCTCCTCTTTTTGTGTGTGTGCGAGAGTGTTGACTTTCTGACCCTCCTCCCACATCCTGCGAATAGCGGGTATCCCTGGGATCCCCGCCACTCCCCCTTCCCGTCGCCCCCTCGTGTTTACCCAGTTGAGGGGGGTGTTGTGAGGGTGTCTCCCTTCCCCAAACTTTTTCACTGGATTTCCGTTTTCCTTGCCCCAGCCCGGGCCGAGCCCGGCAGCTGGCACCCTGTCCCTCTGTCCAGCTCTGCGCCGTTCAGTGCAGCGCGGGGAATCCCCTGCCGGGGCGGGGAGGGGAGAGGAGCTGAGCCGAGCGGGGTCGGGACTCCTGGAAGCCCGACCTTCTGAGCGCTGCCCCCCGCGGCCCACTCCTGCGTCTCCTTCAGCCTATCGGGGAGACGCAGGACGAGGAGTGCAAACGAAGTCCGCTTACAAAGCCCCCTCCAGATGAGTCACTTGTTGGGGTGTTGGTCTTCACTTTTTGTACGAAACTTTTAAATTGACTGTAGCTCAGACATTAGCCATCCTCTTGTCTCCCCGCTTTATGTGAAGGACCCTTGTTTGGAAGATCTGGGCTGGAACTCCCCCCCCCCCCCTTCTATTTGCAAACGGAGCGTTTAGTGAGCGGTAACGATGAGCTCACGGGGAAGCTTAGGAATCCGATGAGGTTAGGAAACTCGTCACTTTTAAGTGCGCCCTTCCCGCCTGTTTAAGTTATTTTCCTTCTCTAAATACTTCGTTAAATCGAAAACGCATAGCTTGGGCGCTTGGGATCTTTCAGAACTACCCAGGAGCGGATGCGGAATTTTTAAAAATTACAAACCTAGTTCAGCTTCTGGTACCATCCCAGTGGAGATAGTATAGGGAATTGGACAATTCAAGATTGCCTATTGTGTAAGATATGGTTTGTTGTTTTAAGACATATTTCAAACGTGAGCAGTGTGGTTTTAGAGTAGTTGTTGAAATGTATTTGAGATCTTTTTCTTAAGTAAGTAGCAGTATTTACTGAAGATCATGGTATAGTAACAGGAATAGGCAGAAGGAAAAGTAAAAAGGGACGAAGAGGAACACTCTTGAACTGAAGTCTTTCAATTTTTAAAGGGTTAGATACCTGCAATTCCAGGTGGGAACTTCTTAAAATTGAAAATACTCAAAAATTATGGAACTCATGAACTTCTCTGTTTCCTCATTCTGGTCCACTATTGTTTTATTGTGTTTTGATGAGCTTGATAAAAATGAGATAAATGAACTTAATGCACTGGAAAAGAAATGACACATATCTAGCTGGCATTCAGGTTGATGTAAGGGTGGCTAATTCCTTCTCTAGAAAAAGTTCTCAAATGAGCATTTTAAAATGCAGGATTGATAGACTGTAGAAATGATTTCTGTGTTAATTAAAGTTATCAAACTTAGTGGAGATTGAAAAAAAAAACATGAGTTATGTAAAGAACATGATCATCTTTGGGAGCTAGTTGAAAGATCTTTTGAAATTTTTTTTAAAACTCCCTGGATAAGGGAAATACAAGTATTTGTTGACCAACTTTCTAGTTAGATTTTATATTTAATTTTTTCAACAACTAAAATCTTTTTTAACCTGGTAGAGAAGTGTGAAAGCTAGTATATGGTCCTAGGATTGGCAATGTGTACAGTGAAATTACTGGAAAATTTGTAATTGAGAGCCAAGGACAGCTAGCTGAGTAGTTAGAGAATATTGTGGACCTTTCTATGGAAAGGCATGACTAGACCTAATCAGTTCAGAGTTTAACTTTCCCTGGGAAAAGAGAGAATTAAATTCATGTTTGTCTCCTAGAGCATTCTGTTAATTTTAAAACAATATTTGAAATTATCCTATACAATATTTTAAGATAAGTTAGTACCTGCCTGCCATCCAGATAACCTGCTAGAAAGTGAAAGCTGTAGCTGTTAAAATGTTTGATGGATGATCCTAACAGGACATTCAAGATATGACTCACCAGTGCTAATTCGTTTCAGTACAAAATCTTCACCCTCTGGCACTGGAGATTTCAGGGTGCCATATCCTACCACCCTGGCTGATGAAATAACATTTCTGGGTTTTTGTTTTGTTTTTGCCAGCCCCAGGAAAGGGAGAGCTTAGGCAAGGCTAAGAAGTTTTATACATAGAAGAAATTGGAAATAAAATTAAAGCTTTGATTTGATAATGTTTGTCCAACAGAAGTGTACCTAGGAGTTATATTTTTAAAATAAGTCACTTTTTTGAAGGTAGGCCATGGTTGTTATTCTACTTGTTTCTCCCAGAGAACAAGCTGAGAAAACTCAGTTCCCCTCTTAGAAAAGGCTTCATGTAGAAATGTGGTGATCCTCAGAATCCTGTGATTCATTAGTCGTTCTACAGCATTTCACCCAAGAAGCAGGGACCCGCACTGACCCTCACATGAAAATGAGCTTCAGCAATGCTATAAAAAATACTTTATGTTGCCACAGACATCTATATTGGTAAAATGGCAGTAAGTGCTTTTAGTACTCTATTGTGCGCTGGGTTGTGTAGAATTGAAAAATGTATCAAAACGTTATAAGTTCGAACTTTGTCCATGAGATTTGCTTTCCCTACTATCTGATGTTAGTTGTTGAAATTGTATGTCTTGAGTTATCTTCCACTATTAACTGTTCATACACTGTATGGAAACTTAGGTATCCTCCTAAAGCCCCATTGGAAAAGAAGTAAGATTAGAAGCTAAATTCTATAAACTTTCTAATGATGTCACATGCCTAGAAGAATCCAAAAGTCATAGGTACTCCACAAAGTAATTAAAGGTGGCTTGTACTTCAGTATGAGCATTAAGTCTAAAAAAGACACTCATGAGTTAACCACACAAATTCTGAGAGGGCTTCCAGGACCTAAAGAGTATCTAAATCAGTACTGTTAAATTGAAACTGATAGCTCTGGATACCATACCTCCTAATCATTTAGGGAGTAGGTCCAGGCTTAGCTTCTGTGCTGCCATTAAGTAAACATGGATCAATGTGTGGTAGATGTTCTAATCCATCAAGGGAGGAGCTATGGATGAATGTGTGTGTGCTTTCTTGTTTTTTTTTCTTTGAGTTGATCAAGTGATTACAGTCAGAAGGATAATTGTGTAAGATAATAGAATGGACCCTTCCTAGAATATTGTATGCTTAAAATACTTAAAGCTCTGAATGACTTGACTAATGTATTCTTTTAAGATTATAAAACTAAACAACAGGAGCCTGAGCTCACTGTCAAGAGTTTTAAAAATGTATTAGGAAGAACTATTTGAAGAATTTTTCCATCATTTTCTAAATGTATATCAGTATGGAGGTGTGGAGAATTTTGAAAGAAAGCCAAGAAAGCAACTATTCATAAATACCAAGAACCCCATCCACAGTGAAATTTTGATTTCAGTGCAGTGAAGAAAATTTCCTCAGTAGTCCAATACTCAGTTTTGAAATGGAGAACCAAATTATAACAGCAAATGTTCAATATTTTCTGAAAACCTACAACTGCCGAAAGAAGATGAATGTGAAAGAAATATAAATGTTCACTGTTTATTTTTTCTCTCTCTAGTCTGACTTTGAGAGCTTAGGGTTTAAACAATGTATATTGCTAAGGATGCAAACCAATAGAAGATGAAATAACCTAAGGAACAACTGATAGGTGTTTTGCTGTGGGCTACCTTACATATACCCTCCAGGTTGATTAATAGCAGGTTTTGTTTCAACCAAATCTTTTACTAACATAAAAACTTTTAAAATAAACTAACAACTACCATATGTATTCACTAGATTCCTTTTATCACTTAGCAACAACTGCTTAATCACGAGTTTTCTTTTGATGGGAAGGGAGTGAGATGGTTCCTTTCCTTTCCTGGATAACAGACCAAAGGTGATTATGTCATCATGTGGCTCTAGGTACATGTGAAATGCTTATATCTGGGTTGTAATTTTTTTTGACAAGTACTTAAACTTGGTTGCAGCACTGACTAGTGCAAACTGACTCCATAGCTGGTATGTCCCTTCTGAACCAGATCTCTATGCAGTTTAGTCAGCTGTTTGAAAGCAAGATCACTGTCAGCAACTTAGTTGCAAAAGTTTTGTGTCTTCACAGTGATATTTCAATGCTTTGTGTTTGGAGTCCTGGGAGTAACAAGGTGATTGCTCCATCTCTGCTGTAGAAAGTAGCTCACAAGCTCATTGGCTATTCCTTCTGTTCGGAATTGTCTGGAACATGTTGAATTTTGAAGGCCCTTGTGAGAGGCTGAGTTTCTCAAGTGTAAATGTTTGATTTTAGGCCCATGAAGCCTCCCATCACCAACAACAGGCAGCGCAGAACAGCTTGCTGCCTCTCCTGAGCTCTGCTGTGGAGCCTCCTGATCAAAAACCATTGCTTCCTATACCAATAACTCAGAAACCTCAGGCCGCACCAGAAACATTAAAGGATGCCATTGGGATTAAAAAAGAAAAACCCAAAACTTCATTTGTGTGCACTTACTGCAGTAAAGCTTTCAGGGACAGCTATCACCTGAGGCGCCACGAATCCTGCCACACAGGGATCAAGTTGGTGTCCCGGTCAAAGAAAACCCCCACCACAGTGGTTCCCCTTATCTCAACCATCGCTGGGGACAGCAGCCGAACTTCGTTGGTCTCGACCATTGCAGGCATCTTATCAACAGTCACTACATCCTCCTCAGGCACCAACCCCAGCAGCAGTGCCAGCACCACAGCTATGCCTGTAACCCAGTCTGTCAAGAAACCCAGTAAGCCTGTCAAGAAGAACCATGCTTGTGAGATGTGTGGGAAGGCCTTTAGAGATGTGTACCACCTCAATCGGCACAAGCTCTCCCATTCAGATGAAAAGCCCTTCGAGTGTCCTATTTGTAATCAGCGCTTCAAGAGGAAGGACCGGATGACTTATCATGTGAGGTCTCATGAAGGAGGCATCACCAAACCCTATACTTGCAGTGTTTGTGGGAAAGGCTTCTCGAGGTACTGCATTTTTCTTCTTTTTTTCAGTACAGTATCAATAAACTTCAGTTTTATTTCTGTGTGATCTAGCAGGTTTATGTGAGGATAGATGTGGGCAGGTCTGTGTTGAGGAGATTGGTGATAGATAAATAATATGCCTCCTGGTGTAATTCCAGTTTGGTGTGGTTGACAAATGGTGACATAGTAATTATCTAATGTCGTTTAAAAAGTGTCTTGGTGGACTGAGGCCATTGGTTGGTGCGGGGATGCTTATCTTTGTAAAACCACTAGTTTCACATTTAGATGGGGAACTAGATATGAAATTCTCTGTGCAAATCAAAGAGACTTATTTCCTGGAAGTTGGGATGACCTTGGATATTTGTTCAATAAAACTTAGGTAAATGTTTCTCCATTTTTCTGTGGGCACTAACATTTCACTAATTTTCATTTTAAAAAGCTTTTAGTTAATAATACAGTAGTAGTTATTAGGATTAAACTCTAGGTATCCTGTAGTTATAGACTCAAGACCTGTTATGATTTGATGAGACTAAAAGAAAGGTAACAGACTGAGACTCTTCGTTTAGATAAGAGAGCAAAGGAGGCTTGCTTGCACTGGGGAGGAGTTGGTAATTTTGCTAGCATTCTTTACGATATGCCCCCTTCTAATCTGCAAAGCATGTAAGCATCACATAAATAGCATTTCTCTATGTGTGTTCCATTATATCTTCTGTTGAAACTCTCTCTTTCACAGGCCTGACCACTTAAGCTGTCACGTAAAACATGTCCATTCAACAGAAAGACCCTTCAAATGCCAAGTAAGAGTTAAAATGACTTATCCTTAGTGTAGCACCTAATGCACATTATCCAGGTCTGAGCCAGTCAAATCTCACAGTTCTTGAATAGTCTTAAAATCACTGACTTGAATAAATGTGGTCCATTTTAATTCTAGTTTTATAAAATACAAATGACAGCTTTTATTTCTGTAGGCAAGGTCATTATTTAAAAAAATCTGTGTTGTTTTGTAAGCTACATTTTTCCCTTTTCTTGACTAGCAATTTTTGATATTAGAGGATAAATATATATATATAATCTTGCAAAGGTTGTTGTATATCTGAAATGAATAAAAGAATATAGGGCTTTAAATTAATTTCTGGGCTTGATGGTCAAGGATGTTTAAGCTGTAATTAAAGAATGTAAGCTTTTTTCTCCCTCACAATGCCATTAACTAGTTTTGTTTTTTATTACCAAATTGAAACATTTTCTAGTTGTTTTAAATCTATTCAGATTATTTATTTCATTTTACATAAATTGTGATAATGAAAACAAGAATTTTGCTAATCAAATGATTGTGCTAGGTATTGCTAATTCTACTTGGCTGCTACAAATCACTTAGTGCACCTTTCAGTTAGGTTTGTAAGTGACTCACTTGATTAAGTAAAGGATTTAAATTTTTAAGAAAAATCTGATTGGGCAAAGGAAACTAGAGTTGTTGAGTGAATAACTTAATGCACCAGCAATTTTGTGATAGTTATTATTGTTCCCATTCTACAGATGAGTAACTATTCAGATAGGTGTACTAACTTTTCAACATTACAGTGTTTAGTGAATAGTGAAGCTCAGCTTAAATCTAGTTTTCTCTAATGCTAACTCTCATATCTTTTCACCACTCTATGTTGATACATTTATTTCCTCCAGATGAGTCTAAAATCCTTCTAAGATTGTAATACGATTATGATTCTAACTAAAACATGGAATTAAAATTTAACTAAATCATGTCATGCTGACATGAATAGGGTAATGCATAGAATATAACGTACTTTAAAATGAGTAGAACAGGATAGTCTATATTTAAAAAAAGTTTTCCTCCCTCATGCAGACCTGCACTGCTGCCTTTGCCACCAAAGACAGACTACGGACACACATGGTGCGCCACGAAGGCAAGGTATCGTGTAACATCTGTGGGAAGCTCCTGAGTGCAGCGTACATCACCAGCCACTTAAAGACACATGGGCAGAGCCAAAGTATCAACTGTAATACATGTAAACAAGGCATCAGTAAAAGTAGGTGATGCTGCAGATTTTTTGTTTCATATTGATGAACTCTAGATTTTCTAGAAATACATCAAAGATATTTTCACTGTGCTCTCAACAATGTGTTAATGTTCATCTTATGTGTTTCCTTCTCTTACTAAATTACCCAAACAGGCACCACACTTTATGTACATCTGTGCAAACAGCATTGATAAGCTCTCCACTGATTTTACTTTCAATTCCATCCTTTTCTCCTAATAATACTCATTATAAAGAGCAGAATTTCCCCACAGGTATTTTTCAAGGTGTCTTTTTGTTTTTTGCAGGACAAGGGTTTGAACTTACAACCTTGCTTGTACTTGCCAGGCAGGCACTTGTGCCACAGAGCTATCTCCCCAGCAACACCCCCCCCCCTGCTTTTTTTTAACATTATTTATTTATGTTATGGCTGGCTCAGCCTGCCCTGGGGGTGGAACTGGCACAGCATGTGGTGTCAGGGATCAAACTGCAGTCCTCATAGTTGCCTAAGCTTGCCTAAGCAGGCACTTTAAACCACTGAGCTATCTCGCTGGCCCCATATTTTTCTTTTTTCCTCAAGGTATCTTCTGTGAGGCTTAAATAAAAAGCTCTAATGTGTTAAGAAATGAGATACCAAAAGCCACACTAGGAAGCTGCATTATATGCTAAACAATTTTGTTTTTATTTAAGGTCAAGATTCTCAAGTATCAATCTCCTAGTTCCAGATTTTATTAAACACCCTTTAGTAATTAACTTAAAGGTGAAAACAGTGTTAATAAATTTGCTTTTTAGACTCAGTTTGTAGAGAAATGGAATACCATACTCATTTGAATGTTTAAATGCTGTGCTGATCTTAATTTGACAGATGAGATACAATATTCCAGAGACTTAACAGATAAAATTGCCTTTACCTAGTCTTTTTTTTTTTTTTTTTTTTTTTTTTGTTTTGTTTTGTCTTTTTGAGACAGAGTCTCACTATGCAGTTCAGGCTGGCCTTGAGCTCACTTTTGTAGCCCAGGTTGGTCTCGAACTCACACTGATCCTCCTGCCTCAGCTTCCCAAGTGCTGGGATTACAGGCGTGCGCCACCACGCCCGGCTACCTAGTCTTTTTTTTTATTTATTTTTTTTTTAGTGTGTTTAGTACAGGTTCTACAGGGTCTTACTATACAGATTGGACTTGTAGTGAGCATCCTGTTTTCAGCTTCCCAAGGGCTGGGACTTTAGGTGTGCATCACCATACCCAGTCTCAATCACAATCTCACCCCCCCACCCCTGGGGGCACATAGGTGGTGGCACAGCAGGCCAGGATCAAGCCCAGTCCCTGAGTCTGCCTAAACAGGCATTTTAATTTCTGAGCTACCTTTTTCTTTTCCTTTTTGTTTTTTAAAACCTTATTTATTTGTGTTATGGCTGGTTCAGCCTGCCCTGGGAGTGGGGCCGACACAGCATGTGATGCTGGGGATTGAACTTCGGTCCCTATGGTTGCCTAAATTTTCCTAGGCAGGCACTTTAGACTGCTGAACCATCCTGCTGGCCCCTGCTGAGCTATCTTGCTGGCCCTTCTTTCTTTCTTTCTTTCTTTTTTTTTTTTTTTTTTTTTTTTTTTTTTTTTTTTTTTTTTTTTTTT
>PVJA010039651.1:0-19009 GCA_004027025.1 Myocastor coypus | reverse complement strand
GGGCACACAGAGAGGGCAACTGTCACTGAGCATGGTAGTACAGGCCTGTAATGCCAGCACTTGGGAGACAGACCATACACCCATCAATATGAGTTCAATCTATACAGTGAGACCCTGTAGACTCTTACTAAAAATATGTTAGAAAGAAAGAAAGAAAGAAAGAAAGAAAGAAAGAAAGAAAGAAAGAAAGAAAGAAAGAAAGACCAAACACACTTAAGCATTCTTGCCTGAGCAATGCTTTGTTCTACTGTATGTTTTAACAACTTAAAAAGTCAATGGTTATGTTATGGTTTATGTCTAGTTGTCTCCTCAAAGCCTCATGCAGTCATGGGCGAGGACTTCTAGAATTTGAGACTTTACTCATGAGTCACTGGGATTCTGTGATTTAGTACTGATCTAGAGCTTGAGACTTGATCAATGATCCCTGGGATTATGTGTTTTAAGTGCTTCTGTGATTATGGATGTAGCCTAAGGTGGATACGCTGAGGCAGAGCACCCAAATGTAATATAAAGAGAGACAGAGAGACAGACTGAAGCTGTTGCTCTCTGCTACCCTGGTTGTTTGGTTGCCTCTGTCGTGATTGTTGCTGTTCTGCCACCATGAACTGGATGTGCTCTGCCCTGGTCCATCCATCCTTGGCCAGCCAAATATGGACTGAAACCTCCAGTAACTGTGCGCTAATAAACCTTTCCTTCCTTCATTTTGAGTGTCGGGTATTTGTCCCAGCAATGAGAGAAGAGTAACTAAAACAAGTTAGATTTCATAAAAGTTGGTGATTAACAAAAGTTAGTGATATAAAATGGTTACAAAATGACTAGACAAACCAACTAAATTTCTAATTTTAATTTCACCTTCGTGTGGCCTAAGGCAAAAATAAGAAGTCTTATTTTATTACTAAGATCAGTTAGGAATACATAAACAAATGTGACTCATAGGATGATACTTGTAAAATAAAAATCAGAATTGAACATCTTTGGCCAATGGATTTCATGTACCAGAAATTCAAAATGGAATATGTATATTTTATGAAAACTAATATTATCCAAATTTAGATATATTATCATTTAAATAATACTGCTGCATAATGATTGTGGCCAATGGAGTTTGCTATAACATATACAAATTGTTCAATAGCTCTGAAAGGGGCTATTATATATTCCCATGCAGCCACTTTATAAAACTTGCTTTATTTCATGATCTGTCTTTTGTAGTGTTCTTAGCTATGTTTTCATGTATTTAAAAGTCAATATGTGAGAAATATTTCTTCTAATCATGTCTAGAAAAGATACCATGTCTGCATCTTGTACTCTGCACAACTACTACAACAATATGTAATGTATTAAGTATTGTAACTGTCCTACAAACCTGTTTTGAAACTGTCTCATTGTTATTTCTTTCTCATTAAAAAGACAAAACAAAGTCGATGTATCAATAAACTATAAACAAAAGTACTTGTGTTAATCCTAGCCTTCACACATCATATTTCAATGGAATACCTTATTCTTCCCACTGCATATCCCAAGATCATACTTTTGATGTTGGGATCAAAAAGTGCCAAGTGATAAATATGTATACTTTTGCCAACTTTTGTAACTGAAACTACTAAGTGCTCTAATTGTAGTCTGTAGCACAAAAGCAACCATGGGGACTACATAAGCGAACAGACATTGTTATGCTCCAGTAAAACTTTATTTACAATACACAGGTGACATGATTTTTCTGTCCCTTAGGCTGTTGTCTGCAATCTCCTGATCATCTTAGTTGCTTCCTGCATTCAGTCCAATCCATCTGCACAGATTCAGGAGTATTGAAGTATTGATGATTTTTCTCTCCAGTCTCTTTGTCTCAAATCGATCCTAACAAATTACTTTTCCCCTATTGCATGCTCAAAGGAGACTTCTCTCCGTATCACTTCTATGACTTGCTCCACTTCTACCACTAAAAATAATATATGAAAAATACCAGAGTATATAAAACAAATGTCAGTAGTTGGAAAGCTTCAAATCTGCTTAACTTTTTAAAAATTATATATTTATTTATTATATTTTCATTTTTAAAAATTGGTACAGGATCTCACTATGCATCTCAGACTCATAGTGGTGATTCTATTTCAGCCTCCTGAGCGCTTGGATTACAAGCATGTGCCACCACTCCCACTTTCAGTGGCCAGCTCAGCTACACATATTCAGGGTTAGTCTGGCACAGCATTTGGAAGTTTGTCCCTGCTCTTGCCAGGCAGGTGCTTAGACTGTCGAGCTATCTCCTGGCTCTGTCTGACTTTCAAGACTAACCAGAGGTCAAATTCAAACTCCAGAATTTAGAAGCAGTATTTATTTGCAAAGTGATTTTGGAAACATGATGTACATGTGCAAACTGAAAAGCTGATACCAACATACTGGGAACTGGTAAAGCTCATAGGAACTTTTGTAGTTTATATTCATTTATATTAAAAGTAAGCAAAAAATAAATAAGAAATTAGAAGTAGGGTCCAGAGAGGTAGCTCCATAAAATAAGCACTTGCCTGGGAAGCTCAAGGGGCTAAGTTCAATCCCCAGTACAATAAATAGATAGATAGATAGATAGATAGATAGATAGATAGATAGATAGATAGATGAAGTGAGCATCCCTCCTTCCCGTATAACTTCTATAAATCTCACTTCTACTTTCTCATTGCTCTTACCTACTGCTACATACAGTGGAAAAGATAGTTTTTGTAACTAAGTGAATTTGTCCCTGATACAAGTAACTTATGTTTCCTTGAAGTGTTTCAGCTATTTTGATTAATCTAGTACCATCCTTATGCAATATATCAACACATTTTAGGGTGTTTCATTAATCATTTCATCTATTTCTGTTTACATTCCCTGTTCCCCAAACAACCATGCAGCATAATCTTCATAAAAAGTGTCATGGAGAAATAAATAAGCTCCATGAAAGTGGTTTTAATTTTGCTCATTATCTGAAATGTAAGACATATTAGATAATTGTTGGCTGACACAGTAAATCTCCCAGAACATATCATATCAAATCAATATCCTTCTTTATTTTATGTTAACATAGGGATATTTTTCCTAAGACAATTAGGCCAGTGTTACAAAATCTTTCCATATCTGAGTTGAGAAAAGAAATAGCCTACTCCACTGTTGATTTCACATCTGCTGCATTATTAGTTTACTCCTTATTCTCTTCAACAAAGCATACAATGTTTAAGGAGTTTAGAGCTTGCCATTTGTAAGAAAATAAATAATGGCATTAAATCTTGGGAAGCATGGTAAATTTAATTATCAGCTCCAATTTTGGTCCTCTGCCTCAAGAAAAGTAATAAAAGACTTTTATGCTGTTGGGGAAGTGAGAACTGATAGCAAAGAAATTTAACTCTTAGGAGTGACATTCTTCTGCTTTTCTTAAGAGAAACAAACACATAAAATCTTATAGTCATTTCCCATCCCTTGAACTGACAATTGTTTTAACATTTGCAAGCAAAAGACTCAAATATCTGCCAGCATGAGCTATGGGCTAGGAGGTACTGTTCTTGTTTTGAATAAGGTGTCTGAAAAGATTAAAAAGCATTTATTTATATGCATGTACTATCATTTGAGATATTAGAAAATTGAATAAGAAGGCAAAACAGAGGTTCAAATGAGGCTAACATAGAAAATTGCATATCTTAAATTCATACATAGCATTTTCTACTTATAATACATGTTCAAAATTTCATTGAAATGTTTCACTTATAATATTTGTAAACAGTACGGAATTTTTTTCTTTTCAAGTTATTTTGTTGATGTGTGATTCTATAACTGTTACAGTTTTGAGGAGAATACTGCCAGAAACAATGTGATTTCCAATATTGCCTCCATAGCATAAATGGCTTACAAAATCCACTTCTTTTTCATTAATCATTGCTAATGTAGAGGCTTTGTCTTGACACAAAAAAGATCAAATGTTTGTACTACTTTGGGGATTATCTGAGAAATAATATAGTTCTTACAGGTGCTTCACAACATAAAATATTCATCATATTTGAGACAGTTGACTTTTAGAAAAAGAAAAGTTATGATTCATATGTCACCTATTTTGCCACGAGAAAACTAAAATTTTTCTTGCAGTCAAATATTTTTTTAGCATACTACTATTTTTGGGAAAATATGATAATTATTGTTGTATTAAATATAATCCATAAAATTACTTAATTCTTTATACATATCAAAATATGTCCAGAACTTGCAGGATGTCAAGACATTAGGGAGGTACCAGTATTAATCCATCCTATTGAGGATTTGTCACTGTTTTCTTGAGCACAGCTGTACCATGCATTACAAAAAATTACGTGAAATTATGAAATAAGTATGCCAAATAGATTGCTGCATGTCCCCATATTTTTTTCAACAATATCCACAAAAGCTAAAATAAGGCCCCAAACTAGGTTCATGTCTGCATCTTGTCCTCTGAAAAACTACTATGAAGACAACAATATGTAATGTATTAATCATAACTGTCCTACTAATCTGTTTATTTATGAGCAGAATAGATTTATTGGGGGAAAGAAAGCTTCAGTCCAAGTGAGGGACAGAAGTGTGTCCCGACTGGGTTGTACCCATACTAATCTGATTTCAAACTGTCTCATTGCTATTTTAACTATTTTTTCTCATTAAAATGAATTTTAGGGGCCCGGTGGGATGGCTCAGTGGTCTAAAGTGCCTGCTTGGGAAAGCTTGGGCGGCTTCAGGGACCAAGGTTTGATCCACCCCCTGGCACCACATGCTGCGCCAGCCCTGCCCTCGGGGCAGCTGAGCTGGCCATAAAAATGAGTGAATAAACAAACAAAGGTTCTGAAACAAGAAAAAAAAATAAATAAAATAAAAAATTCTAAAAAAATGAATTTTAAAAAGAAGGAAAAAAAGATATATGCATGCACAAGATACCTAAAATGATTGTAATAATTATTATAAGGGTTTAATCAAAGGAGTACTTAATGCTTAATATTTTTCTCTTTTCTTTTTAATTGCTTTTGTCCAATTATACATGCTTGTTTTTGGTAATCTGAATGGCTAAATTAACAACAATAAAATGTCATAAACAACGATCGTTGAATTGTTATAATTTTATTTAAAGAAATTCTGTATTGTTTGTAACATTTTAAAAATTATTTTTAGGCCTAGCCAAATAGCTCAGCAGATTAAAGACCCTGCAAGCAGGCACAGGGGCCAGGTTTCATTCCCCAGGCCTCCTGTGCCAGCTCTGCACCCTACCCTCCAGCTCGATGAATGACAATTGAGACTGGGTGTGGTGGCGCTCGACTATAATCCCAGCTCTTGGGAGGTTGTAAACAGGCAGATTACTACAACTTTGATCTAGTAGTGAAACCCTGAACACCCTGTACACTCTTCCCTAAAATACTGCCAGACATATATATATATATTCTCTTTAAAAATAAAATAAATCCATAAAAAGTTATAAAAATAAAGTTTTTGCACTGCTAAATAATGTCAAACTGAATGTAGAATAGTGTCTATTAAAGACTGGGAAGTACAGAGTGGACAAGGGAAACGATTTAATTAGAACATACTTTGTGCATGTCTTTAAGTATCAAGCCTCTGAGCTCCATTCATATGTACAATATACATCAATCACAAATAAAATGTCTTCAAACATTGCAAAAATTCTTACTAAATATTTCACATTGATTACACATTGAAGAGAAAATTTGCATATACTAGTGTAAATAAAATATTTTTTCAATTTTAAAAATTAATAAAATATCTTAATACTTTTTTATATTTTAGGGAAGCACCTATGGGGTGTTCAGGATCTCACTACTAGATCTGACTGATAGTGATCCACCTATTTACAGCCTCCATAAAGCTGTGAGTGAGAAGCCGGTTCAGTGAAAACCCCAGAAGTTTGGAAAAGCCAGGAACATGGATTGTGCAAACACGGAGCAAAGTCAGCCAGAGAGAGATGTGGCAGCTAAAACCACCATGAGTGCTGCAGGGGCGGAGCTGCATGGAGCTTACAATTTACCACAGGTAGCTTCAGATGTTCCACAAGGATGTATGGAATTTAATGTTGGTCCTTCTGGATTTTGGACTTGTGCGGGTCCCAGTGCTTGGCATCCTGCTGTGTGTACCTTTTGGAATGGTAATGTGTATGTTTTGCCTTTGAATGCTGGATGTCTTTAATTTCTGTTTGTACAGAGGCTCACAGAGACTTGGGACTTGGACTTTTAAGCAATGGTGAAGTTGTTGGGACTGCCAACTCTTAGGGATGGACTACAATGTCTTTTGTTTAAAGGGATGTGCATGAGTCTTTGGGGGTCCAGGGGCGAAATGTTATGGTTGTTGTGTAAAATTGTCCCACCAAAGCATCACACAGTCACGGGGCAGGGCAGCTTCTGGAATTTCTAATTGATTATTGTGGAAAACGGTGCTGCCTCTACCTTGAGGCAGCAATGTAAGGTAGGAAAAGAAGTTAGCTGCTTGAGCAGCTGCAAGCTCTCTCCCTGCATTCTTGTTCTCTGCCTGCTACCATGCAAGACTGCCCTCTGTCATGTGCCAGTCTGCTTTGGAGCCAGCTGAATATGGACTGAAACCTCCAGTAACTGTGAGCTAAATAAACCTTTCTTTCCCTCATTTTGAGTGTCAGGTGTTTGTCTCAGCAACAAGAGAAGAGTAACTAAGACAGCCTCCCAAGAACTGGAATTACAGACACGCCACTACACCCTGTCTCAATTGTCATCCCAGCATGCCTAGGGTGCAAGACTGGACCAGCAGGCCCAACGATCTAACCCCTGGCCCCTTCACCTGCTTACAGGTGTTTTAATGCACTGAAATATTTGCCCAACCCATAAAATTCATTCTTTCTTTCTTTCTTTCTTTTTCGTGGGATCAAGGTTCAAACTCACAACCTTGCATTTAACAGGGAGGCCCTTGTGCCACAGAGCTATCTCCCCAGCCCCTTAATTCTTAAATAAAATTTTAAAAATGAGAAGATACAATGCTTTCCTCAAGAATTCATGTAGATCATTCTTTGTACTTCAGACTTGAGTGTTCCCTACATTGTAGGCTATGCTATTACGTATTATTCTTTACTATTCGTCTAACGTTCAACAGAAATTATAATCATACACTATGTAAAATACATTGTTGACTGTTGGTAAGATGTGATGTAAGCAAGCAACTAAAACTCTCTCTTTAACTTCACAGTGTTAGATGCCTATTGTTTACATGTTATAGTAAAAAATCCTTGTACATGACTATTAAAAACATTTCTAAGGTCACAAACTCAGTGAATAAATTCTATGTCACAGAATCCAGTGAAGTTAATTATTTAGTAAGATATTTGTTATGGTTTGTATCAAGTTGTCCCCCCAAAATCTCATGTAAATCATGGGGCTGTCAAGCACAAGGCTCGAAGGGCATGGACAAGAGTGGTGAGAACTGTTAAACTGACAGCATGCACTATCAGAGCCCCACCCCCCTCAGATGGCAGTTTCTGGGAGTTATGGAGCAAATCATCCTGGAAACGGTGATGTAGAGTCTCGAGGTCTTGTTATGTAGTTCAGGCTGCTTTAAATTATGAAACCTCCCATAACTGAGAGCTAAGTAAACCTTTCCTCCCCTAAGCTTTTGTGTTGGGTATTTGTCTTAGCAATGGCAGAGAACAGTAACTAAGACAGAATTTGGTACCAGGAGAGTGGGGTTGTTGGTGTGGCTAAACCTGATCATGTGGTTTACAAGCTTTTGGGAAGGGATAGGAAAGGTTTAGACATGCTGCCTATGAGCAAAGGGCTGGAATGATTTTGGCAATTCTGTAGGGGAAGCTCTGGTCAGAGCTAGGACCACAAGATTGATAGAAAGCCAATCTATAAAGACTAGGCTAAGGAAGTTTCTGCTAGAAAGAAGGACTGCATTGACTGTTGGACTCCAGATCATTTTTGTTTTGGCTTGGCCCAAAGTCTGTCTGAATTTTGCCTATCTATGCCCAGAGACTTTGCCTGAAACTGAGATTAAACGTGGAGGACAAGTTATTCTTTCAAAGTAAATTTCAAAGCAGTTGAATATTGGGGCAGTGATGCATCCCTCATAGACTCCTTGATGTACACAATTGCACTTAAGATTAAAATAAAATATCACCTTATATTTCATATATATGTAATCACCGTTGCAAATAAATTTCATTAATTCATGAAGAATCACCATTAGACTCTTCTATGATCTTTTTTGTATTTATAATAGGATTGAAATTAGGTTATACTAGTTTAACTTTCAATAAGCAAATTATTTATATACAAATTGTTTAAAAAGTGACATGAGCTAAATTAGTATGCTGCTCTAAAGTTTGCTCATATATTTAAAAATTTAAATAAACACATAAAATTGAATACTATAAAACAAGTGGCAAAATTTTGCTGAGCTTTTTGTTGCTGTAGAATCACACTTGGAACATATGTTAAAATTTAAGATTTGCTTGTTTTTATATTTCTGTTTACAGATTCTACTTTGTAAAGGAGGAACAAAAAGAAAGAATACATAAAAGTACTTTCTTCGTTCATGTAATAAAAGAGTCAATACTTTTTATAAACAATGTGCCATTATATTTTCAAAATACATCCTACTGGAATCAGTTCTATTTTCCTGACATATGACATTGACCTTTTACTATTTATTCATTTTTAAAAGGTTTTTATATAGTGGGTTCATTTTATTTTCCACAAGGAAAGAAACAATTATTACTAGAACCATAGATTAAAATAGTAAAGTAAACTGAATATTAAAATATGGCAGGAAATTGAAATATTACCTTATAGATAACTTCTAAACAAAATAAAAGGTTCCATTTGGTGTGGGCTGTGGTAAACATAAAGCAAGAAAAGAGAGCTCACTTAAGCTAGAAGACAAATAGTCCCAATCATCTTTCAAATGTTGTGATTTGGAAATGCTAGGGAAGAGCACACACTGACCTATAAAGCTTTGTAGATAATCAAATTGTGCCTAGGCCTCGAGGCACACAGATGAAATTTCCTCCAAAGGATTGTAGTTACATTGTAAACTTCTTTTATAATTGGATTAATGCAGATTGTTTCATACATTTGACCAACACTGTTATTCTCTGTCTAGAAGAACCATAAATCGCCAATTACCATGGGAGTATAGATTATCTGGAGGTCTTATTTGTCTTTTGTTTGGCCTTTTCACAATTCATTATCACATCAACAAGAAAGTTAAGGCTAAAGAAGGAAAACCTGTCTGTGGAAGTTCTGAACAAGTAGATTTAATCGTTGTGCTTGGCATAGCCAGGGAAGCATTTAAAAATACTAGAAAATTAAACAGGTATTTAACTTGTATGATGACAGTTTGCCTCAACTATTTTTTCCAACTGTGTTGCATGAAATACTGAATGAATTGACTTGAGGTTTGTCATCCTGAAGAACTGAAGGTGCTTTATTTTTTATTTAACTAGTAGGATATCTTCAGATACATTTTTTGCCAATCAGCAATACATAACACTCAGTACCAGCACACTGGACGGTTTTCAAAGCAAAGGCAATAAATTGAAAATTAGCCCTCCAATGTAAGGTTTATTATAAGCAAAACGAGGTCGTGGGGTAGAAAAATGTGTGTATCCGGGACTCAGTCACCTAGAAAGCATCTTCATCAACATTTAGCACTGCACTTCTTTTTGATTCAACCATCAGAATAAGAATATGTGTGTATGTGGGTGCTGCGTATGTGATGTGTGCACCTGTATATTGAGGGGAAATATGAAATTCAGAAAGATGATCATAGTCACAAAAAGCTCCCGTTGAATGAGGCTTGCTATCATTCGAAGAAAGACTTAAGGAGGATGTGGAAGACATAGCCATGTGAACATGTGAAAGAAAGGAGTTTCAAGTAAAGATATAAATGAGAAGCCCTTAGGACTGCAGTGGAATGAGAAACTAACAATGTGAAAGAGGAAATTGGGGAAGAAATGAATAGGGATAGGGAGCTAATGGAGTTGGAGCTTTTAAAACCAGCGTGTGCACTTTAACAGGTAAAACGGGAGATATTCTGTAGAAAAATGATATGTTGTGCCTTATATTTTAAGAGAAATATATAGCATACAAAATGTATTACAAATAAAGTAAGCATCAAAACATGGAGTACAGCTTCAAATGATTCAATAATCTGGACCAATTTTGCTAAGCAAGTATTTCAAAATAATTAGATTGTGGATAGAGACATGACATAATTTTCTCAAAATTATGGAGTGTGAGAAAGAGGAACACTAAGTTTGGTTCTTAAATGACCAGCTGTGCCACATAGAAGGATTTAAATGCCACTTCCTAAAATATAAGTGACTTCTGAAGAAAAGATTTGGGGGTTAATCCATTCAGATTTAGGATCAGTGAGATAGCTCAGCAGACTAACACCTGCTTAGGCAAGCACAGTGACTGGAGTTTGATCCCTGGCACCACATGCTGTACCATTTCCACCCTGCACAAGGCACACTGAACCAGCTACAGAGACCAGAGCATGGTGATCTATGTGTATAATCCCAGCACTACGGAGTCTGAGAACAAGAGGATCACTACAAGTCCAACCTACATAATGAGACCCGGTGCTAAACACATTTTAAAAAATCTTTTCAGACTTACACTGACTAGGATGTTATAGGTAGTGGATGAAGTGTTGAAGTTTTGAATGTATTGGAAATTTCTGAGTTGAGGTGAGCATTTGAGAAGTATCAAAGTATTGATGGTATTTGATATCATGAGATGAGAAAAGATCACTCAAGAAATGAATATGCTCCAAGAACTGGAATCTGTTTATGATGTTACAAGGAATATTATCAGTGAGGAAGAATCTTTCCATGGGAAGGAAGGCCGCTACTAGTCATATCAAAGAGAGTCACTACATGTCTTGAAATTCCACAATTTATTTGGGTTGCTTAAGTAGAGCATATAAAGATTTAAAATAGTGGCAGATAAAAGGTGAATACTTAATGAATGTTAGATAAATGTTAATTGAAAATTGTGTGCCCTTAATATCCCAGCTGACACATCATGTTTATGGTTGTCATATTCATAGCAAAATATTTTTAGCAACTGAAAGTCAACCAGTATTCTATCAAGAAAACTATAAAAGTATAGTGTACAGAATTAAGAATATGGTCAGTAGAAACAAATGTTTGAATTTAAATTTCATCTAAACATGGTAATAATACAAAATACACTTTTAAAACCTGACATAGAAATACTTGCTTGTAATCTCAACAGTGCAAGATATTGAGGTAGGAAGGTCACAAATTTGAAGCCAGCCTGGGATATAGCTCAACTCTGCCTGAGATATATGATTGATAAACTGTTTCAAAAAATTTTAAAACATATATGTTTTTAGTATTTGTAAAGGACAATTATATATATATATATATATATATACACACATATATATATATATATATATGCTTTATGTGGCATATAATTTTGTCCTAGCCCTAATTCCTTCAATACTCAAATGAAATTAGGTCTTCTAGTTTACACTGATTATATCAATTATATACACTTAGAAGTACACACATACAGACACACACAATGTTGTCTCACACATCTTTATGCCTTCAATACTATTCTACTTGATAACCTTTCCAAAGTCTCACATATTTTTCCTTGCTTGACTAATTTTTACTCATCCTTTCAGATTTCCTCAGCTGTCTTCAGTCTTGGGAAATCATTTCTGATAAAAATTGTTTGCTCTTAGGTAATATTAGTTTCCCTGTTTATATGACTTAATTTTGGGGTCTAGCTCCTATAGTTCTTCCAATAAAACGTATTTTCCTTAAAGGCTAATATTTTATTCTTTTTTGTGTGTGTGCAAAGGACTGAACACAGGGACTCCAGCTCACTAGGCAAGCATTCCACCAGAGACAAATCCCCAGCCTCATGTCTGATTCTTCATATCCATTGCTAGGTACAGAAAAGTGATACATAGTCAGCAAATTTATAATTGGTTGCATAATATGAAATTGTTTCTGTATTGCACTACCTCTATAATTTGCTTTAATTGGCACAATCGCTAGCTTCACAGTTTGAGAATTTACCGTAGGCAATGCCCTTTCATATATATATATATATATATATATATATATATATATATATATATACAGTATACATGAGTTTTAGGGCTAGGATAAAATTATAATATGCCATATAAAGCCTACATATAGTTCAAGGTAATTTTGTTTTTATATTTCATAATGTAACATTTTGATATATTTTATAATATATTCAGACAATCTATGTTTTATATATTTTTTAAAAGAGGCGGTTGAAACATATAAAAGTACAAAATGTATACCTTCCTATCTTCATAAAACAGAGACCAAATAAAATCTAACTTCTTGCTCCAGGAAATAATAGCACTTAGAATTAAAGACTGTGAACCAACATACCTGCTCATTTTATTTAAATTATTGTCTTATTGCAATGGCATTCTTTCTATAATCCCAAACTATAATGTCTAAAATTATTCCATCTCAAATCGACTTCAATCTTGTACCACGTAGATTATTCATATCCTAGAGCTGCTATATGGATGATTATAATTTTCCTACATTGATACATTAACAAGACCTTGACAAGGTAGTGATTTTCCTTATGATTTTTTTGACCAGTGGAGCTTATAATGCTTCAACAATATTTTTTCCTGGTTATTATTTTAGGGATTTGAGTGATGATCTATGAAAATAGTGATTTTAGTTTATATTTTTCAATGATCATTCTGTACAACAGTCTATGGCAGTGTTGCAGTAGCAAGTCACATTAGAATACCAGGTAAACACAAGAGGTAAGACTCACTAATGGAGGTTGGGTGGACACTCAAAAGGTATTGAAAGAATGATCTGCTGAGAAATACTGAAGACATCAACAAAGCTGTAGGAGTAAGAGCAGAAAGGAGGTAATACTCTCAAACCTATCTATTCTCTTTTGAATTTGTTGACTTTAAACCAAAAGAGAGAGTTGTAAAAATTATTTATGTTTTTCTAGTTTGACAATGGGTTCAAAATGGCACAATAAAGAGTGAAACAATATTTTCTGGGGCAAAGATTTGAAATGGTAATATTTCATTTCAGATAACTTTATTACTGTATTCATCATTATGATAGTTGTATGGTACACAGGAAAGACTTGTAAGACTAAAAACTGTATTAAGTATATCAGGGAAACCAAGTAAAATGGCTACTGCGAAGAAAACAAACAGAGGGAACAAATGCTGGTAAGGATAAAGTGGGAAACAAAGACACACTGCTGACGGGAATGTAAGTTACTTCAGCCACTATGGAAATCACAGTGGGAGGAGTTTTAATGAAAACATTAAAGAAAGAACTACAATATTATCCAACTATACTAGATTTGATTGTATACCCAGAAGAATCAATCAAGGCATCATTCAATAGAGATATCTCCATTCACATGTTTACCATAGCCCAATTTACAACTGCAATGCTATGAACTAAGTACAGATGCTCAATAATAGGTAAATGGAAAAATAAATAATATATATATATATATATATATATATGCCATAGAAAAGAAACTTATCCTGTCATTTAGAGGAAAATAAACTGAATGGAATAAGACAAGTATGGTACTTACAAATATGAACATGTGACTAAGAATTTTACTATATTTTCCAATTAACATAGGTCAATAACAATTATCGCCATAATAAAACAATGATGCCTACTTTTTAGCCACCTGTCATTTTGACTGTGTTGAGCTGCAATATGATTAAACATCACAAGCACTGAAATGAAACTATGCTCCTCACCTCATTGTTTGGGCAGCACAGCCTGTCCTGGGGATTGAAACACGCTCTCTTCACTTTGCCTAAGCTTACCTAAGTTGGCGTTTTAGATGACTGATATCTTGCCAGCTATCTTGCTTTCTTGTGCTACATTGTATAATCATAGAATATTATTTGGAATTACATTACGGATATGTTAATTTAGGATCTTTAAGTAACAAAAGTAAGAGAAATAATAAACATAACAAGCAATCCCAACAAGGGAACACAAATACCATAGTCACTCACGTTATTTATTTCTATGGGGTAAATACAGATGTTCTCAAATTATTAGAGACTCGTATCCCAACAGACCCATGTTTATAATTAAAATACTATAAGTAACAAGTGCATTTTTAAGCCTCAAGCATCCTAGCCTAGCAAAAAGGTGCACTCCTTTATACCCTTCTGGTGAAGCAGACTTGGAACTGCAACTTGGAGATGGTACTCTACCTAAGAAGTGCATGTAATATGATAGATCCTTGCCTTAAAGAAAAAAAAAACACTAAAATTCAATCAGTAATTTTCTTTACTACATTTTGTACAATTCAATATTAGTCTATCAACAATGTTACTAAAAATGTGAGGTGGAAATATTAGAGGTATCACTATTTCTAACTTGATCCTTTATACCACAGAAAGCTCAAATGGATCAAGCCCCTGACACCTGTGCCTGCTTTCAGACACTGTAATCTGCTGAGCTCTTTGGCCAGCCCACAATCAGCAAGTTTAGAGAAGGCTCTAATATACAACTAGTATAAGTAGAGAAAGAAGTGTAAAACATGCATTTCCAGCATATTAAAGAATACGAGTCCATGACTCCAGAAGAAAGTTCAAAATAGAAGTGTAAGAGATTAAAAATATTATTAAAATTATGGAGGGCAGAGGTGTCAAATGTGAAAACACAGAGTCAGACTTACTGCAGAGATGTAGTCAATGATCAACTACCGAGAGATATGGTAAAACAAGGGCACGTATCAAGCAGATAAAACATCTCCTAAATGACTCAATGAAGTCTAATAAAAGATAATTGAGATTATTGAAAAATCAAGACAGCACAAAGGGCATAAAATCCCATTTATACAAGTAATAGCGGAATACTTCTAGACGTGAAAAAGAATCCCAAATAGCTATGATAAAAATTCATGCTGTACCATGTAACAATTGAAATATCAGAAATACAATTCAAGAATAGAATCTTAATAGCTGCTAGAGAAAAGCAATAAAGTATGTATAAAAGAAAACCTACTAAAGTTACATCTGATTTCTCAAAATAGTTTTTAAGGCAAAGATATCATGGAATAATATGTTTCAAATTTTTAAAGAAACATCTTGCAATGCAAATCATTATATCCTGCAAAATTATCTTTCAAAATTGGTGGAGAAGTATTTCCATGATAAAGAAATACTTGATCACCAAAGCCATGCTCCCAAATTTCTTGAGTGTCCTAGAAAGAAACCCTAAAGCTAACATTTCAAATGGTTCAATAAAGTGAATATATCAGCTAGATAGTAATTCAGTAGAAGATAATGAAAGCAAAACACCAACTGGAAATTAATACAATAACAAGAATAAGCCAATGCCTCTCAGTTATCTGTTTCAAGGTAAATGGATATAATTTGTCCAGCAAAAGACAGAAATTAACAAAACAGATGGAGAAACCAAACTCGAAGATATGTTGTATACAAGTAAAACAAAAGGCAATTCATAGATTAAAAAGCAAAGGATAGACCACATACCATGCAATAAAATATGAAAAGCAAGAATAACTTGTTTTCAGAAAAAGCAAATTTCTAATCAAAGCTGATCAATAGAGGCTGAGAAAGATGGTGATTATTGGTTAAAAGAACTATTTAACAGAAAGAGATAAATACAAACCTACATATACATCAAAATACAGAGTAGCAAACTTCATAAAACAAATTGTAATGAACATCAAAAATTACACAAAAATTAATACAAGTATATTAGAGGTTCTCAGTATCCCAGTATTGTCGACAGGTTCAGCAAACAAAAATCAAGAAATATCAGTACTGGAGGAGAAGTATTTCCATGATAAAGAAATATTTGACCTCCAAACCAATGCTCCTAAATTTCTATAGGGTGTCCTAGAAAGAAACCTTAAAGCTAACATGTCAAATGATTCAATAAAATGAATATATCAGCTAGGATAATAATTAAGTTGAAGATAATGAAAGCAAAACAGCAACTGGAAATTAATACAATAACAAGATTAAGTCAATACCTGTCAGTTATCCATTTAAAGGTAATTGAATCAGACCTTTCAACACGTAGACCATGTATATATATATATATATATATATATATATATATATACACACACACACACATACATATGGAGAGAGAGTATTTTGTACATACATGGTACTTTCTGTAAAACTGTTTATACACTAATTAATAAAACATGCTCAAGTAAAAACAAAATAATCAAAAATTTCCCCTGTGTATATCAGATCATATTGAAATGAAACTAGAAATTAATAGAAAAGAAACAAAAGACATGTACAAATGTATGGAAACGAAAACAACTGTCTGTTAAGTAATCAGTAAATCACAAACCAAAGAAATAAGGTAGTTCAGAGAAGTCCATGCTAGTATAACATACCAGAACTATGAAACACAGTGGGTGTAGTGTTAAGAGAGACACTTACAGCAATGAATGCCTATATCAGAAAAATAGAATGTGTCCAAATAAATAACCTAATCATGGATCTGAAGGTCTTAGAACAACAACAATCCAAACCCAGACCTAACTAAATGGAGATTAAAAAAAAACACAAAAAAAAAATTTAATCAAAGAGCTGATTCTTTGAAATAATAAATCAAATAGACATTTATCTAAATCTTACCTAAAATGGAAAGAAAAGAAGCAAATGAATGCAACTAAATATGAAAAATGTGAGACCACAATGGACTTTCCAAAAACCCTGAAATTAGCAACTATTTCACAAATATATATGCCAAACAATTGGAGAGCTCAGAAGAAATGGAGAATTGCCCATATTGAACCAAGAAGTGTTAAATCTTAATCCAATAACAAACAAAGATACTGAAGCAGTAATAAGAACAAATTACTAAGAAAATCCTATGACCTGATAGATTCATAGGTAAATCCTCCAATAACTTCAGAGACAATCTAACACCTTCAGTCCTCAAAAATTTTAAGGAAACTAAGATAGAAAGAGTACTTCCAAAATCATTCTCAGAAGCTAACATTATCCCAATTACAAAATTAGACAAAGATCCAACCAAAAAAGAGAACTATAGGTCAGTTTCTCGCATTAACCTAAATGGACAAATTCTTAGCAGAATAATTACAGAAAGAAGGTGAGATGTATCAGAAAGGTTGTAAACCATCATCATATAGGCTTCATCCCTGTGACACAAGATTGCTTCAATATATGCAAATCAAAAATATAAGTCATGACATGGACAGAAACAAGGGAAAAAATCACATGATATTCTCAATAGATGCAAATAAACCATTTAACAAGATTAATCATTGATTCACCATAAAACTGAAGATAATAGGTATGTAAAATCTTTATCTCAGTGTTATATAAGACTCTTATGACTAACAATGTCCATATGATATTAAATGGGAGAACACTATAAGCACTCCTTCTAAAATCAGGAAAAAAGATAAAGATAACTGTTACGACTACTCCTGTTCAAATAGTGCTTGAAACATTAGGCAGAGCAATTAGGCAAGGCAAACAAATGAAAGAGATACATATAGACAAGTTCAAAATATTATTTTCAGATGACACAATCCTTTACTGAAAAATCCCTAAAACTTCAACAAAATACTGCTAGAACAAAAAAACAAAAGCAGCAGTGTAGCAGGACACAAATTAAATTCAAAGAATTCGTGACCTTATTGATCCTATAGAGAATTATCTGAAAAAAGCAATTAGGAAAAAAAAACACACATAATAGCATCAAAAGTATCAAATACTTAGGCGTTAACCTAAGGCAGTGATCTCTACAATGAAAATTACATAACCCTAAAAATTAAAATTGAGGAAGATATAAAAATATTGAAATATAGTCCTATTACATATTAAGCAGAATGAACATAATTAAAATACCTTCCAATATTTATGGGCAAATTTAATGCAGCCTCATTCAAATGCTAATGTAAGTTCACACATAGGTACAGGAAAATATTCCTAAAATTTATATGAAATATGGAGAGACCCAGGATACCAAAAGTAATCTTAAGTAACAAAAGCAAAGCAGGTGGCACCAAAATCCCAGACTTGTTATAATAGCAAGCTACAGCAATTAAAACAACATGATACTGGCATAAAGCAGGGACATGGATAAATGTAACAAACTGAGAGTATCAGAATAAAACCAAAGCACATATAGCTAGTTGCTTTTTGACAAAGGAGCAAAAAATACTTGAAGAAATATATCTACCTTCACAAATGGTGTTGCAAAAATCGGGTATCTATATGTAGAAGACTGCCTAAAACTCATATACAGTATCTCACCATGTACTAAAATAAAATCAAAATTGATCAAAGATTGGAGTGTTAAAACAGAAACACTTTATCCATTGGAAAATAATATAATAAAAGAACCCTTGATGACATAGGTATAGGCAAGGACTTCCTGAATAGAAGACCAATGGCATAAGAAATAATACCAACAGCAGCTGGGGTTCCATTTAGGTGAGACCCTATAGACCCTGTACTAAATACATAAAAAAAGAATACATAAAGAACTCAGCCGGGCGTGGTGGCTCACGCCTGTAATCCCAGCACTCGGGAGGCTGAGGCAGGAGGATCGGTGCGAGTTCAAGACCAGCCTGGGCTACAAAAGTGAGCTCAAAGCCAGCCTGAACTGCATAGCGAGACCCTGTCTCAAAAAGACAAAAAAAAAAAAAGAACTCAAATAGCCTCCTCCATGATAAAAGATCCAGTTAAAAAGGGGATGTGGGCAACAAAAGTAAATATATAATTCTCAAAACGAGTATAAAGGTTCAATAAATACATCGTCTATCACACACTCTAACATCACAATTTGTATGAGAACTGTTAAATTGCTTTCCAAAATGAGAAATATTTCATTCAATTTTCTCACAATATTCTATCCCATCTCCTTAATTTTATTTAAAATAAAAAAAAAAAAAAAACCCTTGGGGGCCGGGGA
>PVJA010039650.1:0-18970 GCA_004027025.1 Myocastor coypus | reverse complement strand
GCCCAGCGGGATGGCTCAGTGGTCTAAAGCGCCTGCTTGGGAAAGCTTGGGTGGCTTCAGGGACCGCGGTTCGATCCCCGGCACCACATGCTGCGCCAGCCTGCCATCAGGGCGCGGGCTGAGCCAGCCATAAAAATGAGTGAATAAGCAAATAAAGGTTATGAAACAAGAAAAACATAAATAAATAAAATAAAAAAAATCTTTAAAAAAAATTAAAAAAAAAATAAAGCACCTGCAAGCAGGCGCAGGGGTCAGGGTTCAATCCCCAGGCTTGTCATGCCCCTGGGGAGTGCTGAGCTAGCAAATGAGACAGGGCATGGTGGTGCATGCCTATAATCCAAGCCCTTGAGAGGCTATAAACAGGTGGATCACTACAAGTTCAGTCTAGTAGTGAGACCCTGAACATCCTGTAGACCCTTCCCTAAAAAAAAAAGCAAGGTTAGAAGATGACTCTCAGGGACTGGGGAAATAGCTCAGCAGTCTAAACACCTACCTGGCATGCTCAAAGCGCTGGGTTTAATTCGCAGTATCACATGCTATGCTGGGCCCAAAACCAGGTGTGGAGGCACACGCTTGTAATTCTAGCACTGGGGAGGCTGAGACAGGAGGATCATTATGAGCTGCATAACAAGACCTTGTATCAAATAAATATTTTACTTTATTATTTTTAATGTATTTGGTACAGGGGCTCAATATATTGACTAATTCCTTGCTTTGGCAAGAGCTGGGATGAATCCCTGTACCTCAAGCTGTGCCAGCTGGCTGAGTCTGCCTATAATCTCAGAACTTGGGGAAGCTGAAAACAGAAGGATCACTATGAGCCTGTGCTGCATAGTAAGACCCTGTACCAAATACATTTATTTATTTGTTTGTTTGTTTATTTTTGTCTTTTTGAGACAGGGTCTCACTATACAGTTCAGGCTGGCCTTGAGCTCAGTTTTGTAGCCCATGCTGGTCTCGAACTCACACCAGTCCTCCTGTCTCAGCTTCCCAAGTGCTGGGATTACAGGCATGAGCCACCACGCCTGGCTCCAAATACATTTAAAAAGAAAAACAAAAAAAAGAATCTCAGAGGAACAAATCAAATTACTAGAACTCAAAAATACAATGTGTGAGTATGTCATGTAGTATACCATGTGGATTATTGCTAATGTTATCTTCAGTCACACTGCTAAAGCCATATATGTGAGGTTTCTCAAATGTAGTTAAATCACTATATTGTACCAGTTGGGCTAAAATTTTGGATTTTCTTGCCTCAGCCTCATAGAGTGTTTGGGAGTACAGCTTGGCTTAAATTTCAGTTTTTCTTTTCTTCTCCTTCTCCTTTTGCCATTTTAAGACAAGGCTTCACTAAGATGCCATTCAGACTGGCCTTGAACTTAGGCCTCTAACTTGAAATGATCCTCCTGTGTTAGTCTCTTGAATTCTAGGATTACAGGCTGGCACCACTATGCAAGGCTGATTTTCCTTTTTATTTTTTTGTGGGACTGAGGTTCGAACTCATGACCTTGCACTTGCCAGGCAGGCACTTGTGCCATGGAGCTATCTCCCCAGTCCCAAAATTTTAGATTTTTTTTTTTTTTTGTCTTTTTGAGACAGGGTCTTGCTACATAGTTCAGGCTGGCTTTGAACTCACTTTTGTAGCCCAGGCTGGTCTTGAACTCTCACTACTCCTCCTGCCTCAGCTTCCCAAGTACTGGGATTACAGGCATGCACCACCACACCCAACTTGATTTTCCTTTTTTTTTTTTTTAAGCACTATTTATTTATTTATTTATTTATTTTTTCTTGTTTCAGAACCTTTGCTTGGGGCCCGGCAGGATGGCTCAGTCGTCTGAAGAGCCTGCTGAGGAAAGCTTAGGAGGCTGCAGGGACCGCGGTTCAATCCCCGGCACCACATGCTGCGCCAGCCCTGCCCTTGGGGCAGGCTGAGCCGGCCAGAAAAAAAAAAAGAACCTTTGCTTGTTTGTTCACTCACTTTTATGGCCGGCTCAGCCCGCCCCCGAGGGCAGGGCTGGCGCAGCATGTGGTGCCCGGGGATCAAACCGCGGTCCCTGAAGCCACCCAAGCTTTCCCAAGCAGGCGCTCTAGACCACTGAGCCATCCCGCCGGGCCCTGATTTTCCTTTTAAACAAACTTGTATTAATTATATTGGAACATAAAACTGTTGAAAAGTAGTGTCCTGCTTTATTTGATCTGATCTGAAGACTCCCTGCATTTCCAGAACGCCCCAAATGTTGAAAATCCCTGGCTTTCAGAGTGAAGCTCCTCAGTATTTGAGGCCTTTGATTACCTGCTCCCCACATTCTGTCTAGACCAACAGTAAGTACTCAGGTCCCAAAACCAGATATTTCATAATCTATTTATCTCCTGGAGGCGGGGCTGGCGCAGCATGTGCTGCCAAGGATCTAACTCCTGTCCCTGCACACTTGCATAAGCAGGCGCATTACACTGCTGAGCTATTTCAAGGGCCCCCATAGCTTCCATTTCTTTTTTTTTTTTTTTAAGCATTTTTAAGCTGGGCGTGGTGGCTACAGCCTGTAATTCCAGCACTCGGGAGGCTGAGGCAGGAGGATCAGTGCGAGTTCGAGACCAGCCTGGGCTACAAAAGTGAGCTCAAGGCCAGCCTCAACTGCATAGTGAGACCCTGTCTCAAAAAGACAAACAAACAAACAAAAAAAACCAAAAAACAAAACAAAAAAAATTTTTTTTTAAAATTTAATTTAATTTTATTTTTTTGTCTTTTTGAGACAGGGTCTCGCTATGCAGTCCAGGCTGGCCTTGAGCTCACTTTTGTAGCCCAGGCTGGTCTTGAACTCGCACTGATCCTCCTGCCTCAGCCTCCCGAGTGCTGGGATTACAGGCGTGCGCCACCACGCCCGGCCTATTCATTTATTTTTTTTCTTGTTTCAGAACCTTTATTTGTTTATTCACTCATTTTTATGGCCGGCTCAGCCCGCCCCGAGGGCAGGGCTGGCGCAGCGTGTGGTGCGGGGGATCAAACCGCGGTCCCTGAAGCTGACCAAGCTTTCCCAAGCAGGCGCTTTAGAGCACTGGCCATCCCGCAGGGCCTTCCGTTTCTTAAATGCTTCACCAAATTGAGAAATTTGTCTCCTTCATCTTTTAGTTACCATGTAAGTATGTATTTGCCTGCATGCTACAATGTTAGTAGAAAGGGAGGACTGCTATCTTGTTCATGTTTTGGTACAGTATTTACATCCCCTGACAGGTTCATAGAGGTGGAAAAACAGAACAAAAACCACATTGGTGTTTGTGTGTGTTTGAGATAGGATCTCACTATGTAGTTCACATTGGCCTTGAACACACTAGGTAGCCTAGCCTGGACTAGAACTTGTGATCTTCCTGCCTCAGTCTTCCGGAAATATGGGATTACTGGCGTGCGCCACCACGCCCAGTAAAACCAGAATTATTCAGTTCACGTTTGGAACATAAAATACGTAAACATGTGCGGTATGGAAATGCTGTAAGAAGACATCCCAGCCTGAAGCTGCGGCTTCACACAAGCGAACAGGAATTTGGGGGAGAAACCTGTTTATTCGATTTACGCGCATTGTCTTCTAGGCTTTCCGCTTACCCACAACAAAGATGAACTCTTCTTGCTCCCCAGTCGGCTTTTTTAAATTGGACAAAGTAACCATTTTTTTTAAGGGCAAAGCTCAGACCGGAAAGTCACACCCTACGCCACCTTAGCAATGCCAACCGCCTTTCAATCCCCGAGTGTCCAATTGAAATTGATTTTCTCGCCGGAACCGCGCTGCGTCACTACCGGAAGAGACTGCGCGTCCGGGAGTTAGGGCGGAAGTGACGGGCGGGCGGCAGTGGGGTAGTTGGCGGGTGGTTGAGTGGAGCCGGTCGCCATGTCCGCGGGGAGCGCGACACATCCTGGAGCTGGCGGGTAAAGCTCGGGCGAGGGCTTCGTTGCGATCAGGAAGGCTCGGGAGAGGAGGAGGCGCTGCGGGAGGCTGCGTGTGGGCGGCGGGGCCCTTGAGTAGGAAGGGCACCTGCCGGAAGGCCGCGCTTCGCGGAGACACATGGAACAGGCCTCGGGCCCCTGAAGAGGGCCGGCGGCGACCTGAGGGAGGAGGGAGCCGGGAGTCCACAAGGGCGAGCCAAGGAGAAGTGTAAGATGAGGGCGTGCAGCAGCGAGTAGAATCTTTGGGTACAAGTGACGGAGAAACTAAGGGGATGTGGGGACATGTAATGAATGGTTTAAGAAGAGATGGACATTTTATACGAAGGAAGAGATACATACGTGTGGAGCACAACCCTGGTGAAGAGAATGCTAAAGGGCAGTGAGAGCAACATTACATAAAGGAAGCTTTACGGTCTAATATTTTCCTTTTCCTACCTGTAGGCGCCGCAGCAAATGGGACCAACCGGCTCCCGCCCCTCTTCTCTTTCTCCCGCCATCCACCGCGGGTACGGAGGTCACCAGCAGCGGGGGAAGCCCGGGGACTGCCACTGCTGCTCCCTCCGGAGCTTTGGACGCTGCTGCCGCTGTGGCTGCCAAGATCAATGCCATGCTTATGGCTAAGGGAAAGCTGAAACCAACCCAGAACGCTGCTGAGAAGGTATTCATGAATCTGAGCTCATTGCAGCTTCAGTAGGCTTTTTATTATTATTATTATATATATATTTTTAAATTTTATTTATTATTTTTATTCTTGTTTCAGAATCTTTGTTTGTTTATTCATTCACTTTTATGGCAGGCACAGCCCACCCCGAGGGCAGGGCTGGCGCAGCATGTGGTGCCGGTGCCGGGAATTGAACTGCGGTCCCTGAAGCTGCCCAAGCTTTCCCAAGCAGGCGCTTTAGACCACTGAGCCATCCCGCGGGGCCCTCAGTAGGCTTTTTAAAATCTTGTAATCTCATAATCTTTTGTGTTAGGCAAGGAGAAAACAGATACAGTTGTTTCTTATTTATTTATCTTTTTGACACAGGGTCTTGCTATGCAGTTCAGGCTGGTTTTGAGCTCACTTCGTAGCCCACGCTGGCCTTGACCTCTCTGCCTCAGCCTCAGCCTCCCCAGTGCAGGGATTACAGGGTTGTACCACCAAGCCCAGCGTGTGCAGTAATTTAAACATCATTTAGTTTTGGAATGTCTTAGGTAGTATTTTGTAGTAAGTTTTTACAAGGCATTTTTTTTTTTTTTTGTCTTTTTGTCTTTTTGAGACAGGGTCTCACTATACAGTTGAGGTTGGCCTTGAGCTCACTTTTGTAGCCCAGGCTGGTCTCGAACTTGCATCAATCCTCTTGCCTCAGCCTCCCAAGTGCTGGGCTTATAGGCGAGTGCTGCCACACCGTCTTGTACAAGGCAATTTTTATTGGACTCTTTTATTTTTTCATTTTTTTGTGTGTATTTGGTATAGCGTCTCATTACGCAGGTCAACTTGTAGTGATCCTCCTGTTTTTAATCTCCGCAGCACTAGGATTACAGGCTGGGCCACCATACCAGGACTCTTGATCACCCATTCTGCCCTGGCGGTGGAGCCAGCCCTGCATATGAGACAGGGATTTGGGTTCAAGCCCTGGTCCCTGCTTTTGCCAAAGCAGGCGCTTAGTCTGTTGAGCTATCTTGGCCAGGCCAAAACTTTTTTTTTAATTTATTTTTATTTGTTTATGTTATGGCCACCTCAGCCTGCCCTGGGGGTGGGGCTGGCACAGCATGTGGTGCTGGGAATCAGGGATCAAACCATGGTCCCTGCCACCGCCTAAACTTTCCCAAGCAGGTGCTTTAGACCACTGAGCTATCCCGCCAGCCCCTAAGTAGCTTGTTTTGTCTTTGTGCACTTAATTGAATTTCAGCTCTGTTCATGTAATCCTTGGAAACATGGTAGTGTCTTTGGATGCGTATGCTTTTTTTTTTTTTCCTAGCAAGCAAAACAAGATGTTCAGAGCAAGTTTGTAATCCATCACTCTGGGAAGCTGAGACAGGATTGGAAGTTTGAGTCCAACCTGGACAACTAACCAGACCCTGTTTCACTTAAAAAGGAGGGCTGAGGGCCAGGGAGCTAGCTCAAGGGATAAGTGCTTGCCTGGTAAGTGTGGGGTTCTGAGTTAGATCCCCAGTACCATAAATACATAAATAGATAGATAGAGGACTGGAAATGGAATTCAAAGCAAAGATTTTAGGTTCAATTTCTGGTAATGAAAAAACAAAAAAGCCAGGCATGGTGGCGCACCCATGTAATCCCAGCACTTAGGAGGCTGAGGCAGGAGGATCGGTGCGAGTTTGAGACCAGCCTGGGCCACAAAAGTGAGCCCAAGGCCAGCCTGAACTGCATAGTGAGATCCTGTCTCAAAAAGACAAAAAAAAAAAAAGAAAAAAATCAGGTAACTTGTGAGCTTTAAACTGTCATCTCTAATTAGAATATATAGGTGCTTTACTTAATGACTGAGTGCAATTAAATATAACTATGCAGTTCAGGCTGGCCTTGAGCTCACTTTTGTAGCCCAGGCTGGTCTCGAACTCGCACTGATCCTCCTGCCTCAGCCTCCCTCCCGAGTGCTGGGATTACAGGCCTGCAGCACCATGCCCTGCCCAAGTTCAGAACCTTGTGCTTGCCAGGCACATGTTACTGAGCTACATCCCCAGCCCCATGGCTCTTTATATTGTATGGTCTGTAACTTAAAAAAAAACAAGCCGGGCGTGGTGGCACACGCCTGTAATCCCAGCACTTGGGAGGCTGAGGCAGGAGGATTGGTGCGAGTTCGAGACCAGCCTGGGCTACAAAAGTGAGCTCAAGGCCAGCCTGAACTGCATAGCGAGACCCTGCCTCAAAAAGACAAAAAAATAAAAAAAAAAAAAAACCAAAAAAAACCCAAAAAAAAAAACAGTTGGGCCAACAAGATAGCTCAGTAGACTAAATAAATGCCTGCTTAGGTAAGCACAGGGACTGAGTTCAATTCTTGGCACCACATGCAGCTCTGGGCCCTTCCCTGTACACACTTCATGGGCCACCCAGACTTAGTGTGCTACTGCACACTTGTAATCCTAGCACTGGAGAGGCTAAAAAATCAAAATAAAACAAGGGCTTCCCTAGCAGTCTGAGCTGCATAGTGAGATCCTGTACCAAATACATTAAAAAAAAAAAAAGTTGCAACAGGTGAACAGATCTTTGAAATCAGGAAAGTTAGGCTCATGGATGTAAAATAATGTCCAAGGACACAATTTATTGTTATTTTTATTTTTCACAATTTAAATGTGACTTCAAAGTTACCTCACACAAATGAATATTTAGCTTTTGGCTGAAAAACTCTAGTGTTGTGTTTCAATGTAGGTTTTTTTTTGTGTGTGTGGGACCAGAGATTGAACTCAGGCCCTTGCACTTGCTAGGCAAGTGCTTATTCTGCTGAACTCTCCCCAGCCCCTTTTGTTTGTCTGTCTTTTTGAGACAGGGTCTTGTTATGCAGTTCAAGCTGGCTGTCAGCTCACTTATTTTTTGCCTTTTTGAGACAAGGTCTCCTTATGCAATTCAGGCTGCATTGAGCTCACTTTTGTAGGTAGGGCTGGTCTTGACCTCCTGCCTCAGCCTCCCAAGTGCTAGGATTACAGGAGTATGCCACCACGCCTGGCTTTCAACTCACTTTTGTAGCCCAGGCTGGTCTTGAGCTCACATGACCCCCCCTGCCTCAGCCTCCCAAATGCTGGAATTAAGGCATGCACCACCATGCCCGTTCGTTCGTTCGTTCGTTCGTTCGTTCGTTCGTTCGTTCCTTCGTTCCTTCGTTCCTTCGTTCCTTCGTTCCTTCGTTCCTTCGTTCGTTCCTTCGTTCCTTCGTTCCTTCGTTCCTTCGTGGTGCCAGGGATTGAACTCAGGACCCTACTTGCCAGGCAAGCACTTATTCTACTGAGCTATCTCCCTGGCCTTGTTTGTTTTTTCAGACAGGGTCTTGCTACATAGTTCAGGTTGGCCTCAAACTCATGGTAATCCTGCTTTATCCTCTTTTTTTCTTTTTCTTTTTTTTTTTTTTTTGTCTTTTTGAGACAGGGTCTCGCTATGCAGTTCAGGCTGGCCTTGAGCTCACTTTTGTAGCCCAGGCTGGTCTCGAACTCGCACCGATCCTCCTGCCTCAGCCTCCCGAGTGCTGGGATTACAGGCGTGAGCCACCACGCCCGGCTTTTCTTTTTCTTTTTGAGACAGGGTCTGTCTATGTTGTTCAGGCTGGCATTCAGCTCACATTTGTAGCCCAGGCTGGTCTCGAACTCTCATGGATCCTTCTGCCTCAGCCTCCCAAGTGCTAGGATTACAGGTGTGTGCAACCATGCACAGCTCTGCTTTTTTAGCCTCTTTAAGTGCTGGGATTATAGGTGTGTACCACCCACCCAGCATGTGTAGCATTTAAGAATTTTTTGGCTTAAGATTTGCCTCTCATAGTACTTCTGAAGAAGTAATATTTGAAGATGCAGTGTTTAACCAAGAGGTGTAGAGGCGGGAAAGGGTATGAATAAAGATTGAATGCGTATACAGATGCTAACACTGCATAGTGAATGGAGTCAGTATATGCTGTAAGCATGTATTAATAAAAACAGAAAAGAAAATACAGTGCTTAGATACTTTCCAGTTCTAAAGTATCAGTAAGCCATAATCTCTTTGTTCTCTTTTTTTTTTTTTTTTTAAGAATTTTTTATTTTATTTGTTTATTTTTTTCTTGTTTAAGAACCTTTGTTTACTCACTCATTTTATGGCCAGCTTAGCCCATCCCGAGGGCAGGGCTAGCGTAGCATGTGGTGCCAGGGATTGAACCGCGGTCCCTGAAGCTGCCCAAGCCTTCCCAAGCAGGCGCTTTAGACCACTGAGCCATCCCGCCGGGCCCCAAGCCATAATCTCTTTGGATGTTCAGATACTAAGAGTATGCAGAGTTGGTCAGAACTTTGACTAAAAATGTGATGCTGATTATGTTAATGGTTTGCTGAGATCATGTGAATTGATTGCCTATTGCTAACGCCTGTGTAGAAAAATAAGCACAATGACAAAGGTGGAGTATTACCTGAATACTCTTTGCCCAGGCTGGCCTTGAACCATATGATCCTCTTGCCCTAGCTTCCCGAGTAGCTGGAATTAGCAGATAGGCACCACTAGGCCTGGCTGAATACCCATATTCCTAGTACTGTCAATCATTTATATTCATGCTTCTCTAAAAAGTAATTTTTTTTTTAACTTGGTTATGGCCGGCTCAGCCTGCCCTGGGGGTGGAGCTGGTGCAGCATGTGGAAACAAACCACTGTCCCTGCAGTTGCCTAAGTTTGCCTGAGCAGGTGCTTTAGATTGCTGAGTTACTTTGCTGAGCTATCTCACCTGCTCTAAAAAGTGGTCTTTCAAAGCCGGGCGTGGTGGCGCACACCTGTAATGCTGAGGCAGGAGGATCGGTGTGAGTTCAAGACCAGCCTGGGCTACAAAAGTGAGCTCAAGGCCAGCCTGAACTGCATAGTGAGACCCTGTCTCAAAAAGACAAAAAAAAAAAAAAAAAAAAGTGGTCTTTCAAAGGATCGTGGAACTCAGTAGAAAGCAACACAGTATATAAAAATTGTATTTAGAATCATAGTGTCTGTTTTATAGCTCTGATATTCAGTACCTATTATATAGCTTTGATGCCTTAAATCTCAAGTTTTGTATAGCTGATAGGTACTTGCACTGTGGTACAATAGTCTCTAGCTACATGTGGCTATGTAAAACCGAATAGAATGTGAAATTCACTTTTTTTTTTTTTTTTTAGAATTTTTTATTTTTTATTATTTTTTTTAAAGAATTATTTTACTTATTTATTTATTTTTCTTGTTTCAGAACCTTTATTTGTTTATTCACCCATTTTTATAGCCAGCTCAGCCTGCCCCGAGGGTAGGACTGGCGCAGCATTTGATGCTGGGGATCGAACTGCGGTCCCTGCAGCCGCCCAAGCTTTCCTAAGCAGGCGTTTTAGACCACTGAGCCATCCTGCGGGGCCTGAAATTCACTTTTTTCATCACAGGAGTCACATTTCAAATGTTTCAGGAAACACCAGTAGCTAATGACAACCCTACTGGATTGCTTAGATATGAAACTTATTTATTTATTTATTTACTTACTTACTGAGATAAGGCCTGGCTGTGTAGTTCAGGCTGCCCCTAAAACTCACTAAGTACCTCAGTCCAGCCTCAAATGTCAATGATCCTCCTTCCTTAGCCTCTTGAGTATTAAAATTATAGGCATGAACTGTCCTGCCTGGCTGTTTTCATTTTATTTTAGGCTAGGCCTTCCCTATGTAGTTCAAGCTAGCCTTGAATTTGTAGCACCTCCTGCCTCAGCCCTGAGTGCTGGGATTACAGATGTATGCTGCCATGGCTGGCTCAAAAATAGCCCGTTCGTAGTTTAAATTAGAACCAGATCAGGCTGATAGACTGGACTAGCATTTCATCCATTCTCTTTTGTTCTTTCATAATAGAGAAGGAAAAGATTGATTAGCTACAATTTCAGGATTTTTGAAACCATTGCAGGGATGAATGAGTTGGGTTGGGCATGTGGTGTCTACTGAGTTTACACAAAAGCAATTTCTTGTTGAATGTATGAAGTCTATGAGTTCTGCATTTGTTCTGCTTTCTGTATTTTACTACATGCACAGCCTGTCACTCGAGTTGTAAAATGTCATCACTTGTTCCTTTAATTTACATTTCAGTTGCCTTATTTTTGTTTTTCTCTATTTTTTTGGTTGAACTTTTTTAGGGGAGGTTTGTTTGTTTGTTTGTTTGTTTGTTTTTGGTGCTGAGGACTGAACCCAGGGCTTCCAGCTTGCTAGGCAAGCATTTTACCAGTAAGCCAAATCCCTAATCCCTAATTTCCCTTTTAGGCCAGCATAGTGGTACAAGCCTGTAATTTCTTTCCAGCACTCAGGAGGCTGAGGCAGAAGTTTGAGACCAACCTGGGTTACACAGTGAGCTCAAGGCCAGCCTGAGCTGCATAGTGTGACCCTGTCTCAAAAAGACCCAAAAAATTATTTTTATTTAAGACTTTCTAGGTTGGCATGGTAGTACACATCTATAATCCTATCACTCAGGAGGCTAAGGCAAGAGGATCACTGTAGGTTCAAGACCAACCTGAACTATATAGTAAGACCTTGTCTCAAAAATAAAGAAGTTGGGCCGGGCGTGGTGGCGCACGCCTGTAATCCCAGCACTCGGGAAGCTGAGGCAGGAGGATCGGTGAGAGTTCGAGACCAGCCTGGGCTACAAAAGTGAGCTCAGGACCAGCCTGAGCTGCATAGCGAGACCCTGTCTCAAAAAGACAAAAAAAAAAAAATAAATTAAAAAAAAAAAAATAAAGAAGTTGGGGCCAGGGAGATAGTTGGCACAAGTGCTTGCCTGGCAAGTGCAATGGACCCACCAAAAAAAGAAATAAAAATAAAGAAGTTAGGATTTCTTCTTTTACAGTTTCTATAATGATGTGGACACATACACAGAGCCAAAGAATCTGACAGTGGCCATCAGATAAGTGAATTACTGTTATTTTGGTGAGGTTTTTTTGTCTCTTACTCTACCTACAAAGGGTGGCAATGAAAACGTTGCAGGTAGGTAAAGGAAAAGGAAGGGAGGTAGTAGAACTTGGGAAAGGAATTTTGAAAACCAGACAGTTAAGAGATGTTATCATATAAACTTCTATTTTTCTTTTTGTAGCTTCAGGCCCCTGGAAAAGGCCTAGCTAGCAATAAAAGCAAAGATGATCTGGTGGTAGCTGAAGTAGAAATCAATGATGTGCCTCTCACGTGTAGAAACTTGCTGACCCGAGGACAGACTCAAGACGAGGTATTGACGGTTGAGACTCAGGGGATGGGTGAACTGACAAAGGCACTTCAAAACAAAGCAGAAACATGAGTATTTGAGTGGGTTTGGGTCATAGTCCTAAATCAGAGTTGGGTTTAATAGGTGCATTTATGGGGTATGATAATGAACTTTGTTGGTAATATGCAGCACTTTTCAATAAAAAATTTCCTTTTAGATCAGCCGACTTAGTGGGGCTGCTGTGTCCACTCGAGGGAGGTTCATGACAACTGAAGAGAAGGCTAAAGTGGGACCAGGGTATGTACACTTAACCTCTGGCTTGGGCTGGTTGGAATATGACTTATATTAGCTTCCATTCTGAACAGAAATTTCATTGTGTAAAGTATGTTTGGTTAGTAGCTTGAGGGTGGCCATGTATGTGTTTGTGCATGTGTTCTTATATATTGTGGCAGAATTTGTTGCATTTGAAGTTTAAGAAATGTTGGGAACCAACCCGTTTACTTCATTTTCCTATCATTGTGGGATTGGGGGGCTTTTTTTTTTGTCTTTTTGAGACAGGGTCTCACTATGCAGTTGAGGCTGGCCTTGAGCTCACTTTTGTAGCCCAAGCTGGTCCCAAACTCGCACCAATCCTCCTGCCTCAGCCTCCTGAGTGCTGGGATTACAGGCGTGAGCCACCACGCCTGGCTTCATTGTGGGATTGGAATTGAGATTAAAAGCAAGGTCTGAGCTGGGCATGCTGGTGCACGCCTGTAATCCCAGCACTTGGGAGACTGAGGCAGGAGGATCAGTGCAAGTTTGAGACCAGCTTGGGCTATAAAAGTGAGCTCAAGGCCAGCCTGAACTGCACAGCGAGACTGTCTCAAAAAGACCCAAAACTTGGTGGTTTTTCTGCCTTGCCCCCTGAAAATAGTGTGATTATAGGCCTGTGTCTCTATTCCTTGCTTTGTTTACTATGTATACTTTTAAGCTTTTGTACTGTAGAGTTTTCCCCAAAATGGGCTCATTTGTAAACCAACCTTCACCCCTTGCTGGGAATTGAACCCAGCACCTTATGTTGAGCACAGGCTGCTGAGGAACCTTCAATCCCTTCTTTTAACAAGAAAATTCATTTTTTTGCCTCTGTGATCATTCTGTAGCAGAAAATAGCCCTGTTCCACCGGTATACTTCCATTGCTGAGGTAATAGTTCCTGTTGCTTCTGTTTCTTAGAAACTGCTGCATAGTTGGTTACTATGTTGTTTTGTTTTTGTCTTTTTTGAGATAAGGTGTCCCTATGCAGTTCAGGCTGGCCTTGAGCTCACTTGTAAAGCCCAGGCTGGTCTGGAACTCACATGGATCCTCTTGGGTCAGCCTCCCAACTGCTGGGTTTATAGACCTGCCTCACCACACCCAGCTTGTTGGTTACTATGTTGCATATTATAAGAGCCTGTCCCAAATTTACAAGCCATTCTGCCTCTGTACTTCCCGCATGCTTATCCCATATAAGCTCTTGACCACTAGAGATCAGAGCCTGACATTTTTATAAGGATTGATTTTGTTTTTTGTTTTTTTTTTGTCAGTGCCTGTCCAACATTAAATAAATCTGCCTCCAAATCCTGGGGTTTTTGTTGCCATTATAATCATAGGCTGGGGCCTGGCAGGATGGCTCAGTGGTCTAAAGTGCCTGCTTGGGAAGGCTTGGGCGGCTTCAGGGACCTTGGTTCAATCCCCAGCACCACATGCTGCGCTAGCCCTGCCCTCGGGGCGGGCTGAGCCAGCCATAAAAATGAGTGAATAAACAAACAAAAGTTCTGAAACAAGAAAAAAAAATAATCATAGGCTATAAATAAGCAGGTTAATCTGTTTAGTTTCTTTCATTCCATGATTTGACATTTTAGCTTTTATCATCAGCTATATTTAGGAAATGAAACCTTCTGTTGTTGATGTCTGTGCTCAGTGATGACACACATGGCCACTCACATGCTAAGTATATACTGTACATAATGATATACTCCCAGCAGCAAATGTAATATTTATCAGCTTACACTAAACTAGAAGGCAAAATTTGCACGCAGCACTGAGCCAAGAGTTTAAGTTTGTATATGTGCCAGCTGCTGTTTTGACCTTTTTTTTTTGTCTTTTTGAGACAGGGTCTCGCTATGCAGTTGAGGCTGGCCATGAGCTCACTTTTGTAGCCCAGACTGGTCTCGAACTCGCACCAATCCTCTCCTGCCTCAGCCTCCCGAGTGCTGGGATTACAGGCATGAGCCACCACGCCCGGCTTGTTTTGACCTTAGTCATTGTTTTTTTGTTTTTAAGAATTTTTTATTTACTTATTTTTTTCTTGTTTCAGAACTTTTGTTTGTTTATTTGTTTTTATGGCCAGCTCAGCCTGCCCTGAGGGCAGGAATGGCATAGCATGTGGTGTGGGGGATCGAACCACGGTCCCTGCAGACACCTAAGCTTTTCTAAGCAGGCGCTTTAGACGACTGAGCCATCCTGCTGAGCCCCAATCATTGTTTTTTTTTTTTTTTTTTAGCTTACATTATTTTATAATCCTATGTGATTATTGACCTTGTTCTTTCATTATCATCTTAAGTTCAAACTGTCTTTACCTTTAGAATCCAAGGGGTGTGGGCTTGGAGAGATAGCTCAGTAGAGTAAGTACTTGGCTCAGTAGAGTAACTACAGGTCCTGAGTTCAATCTCTGGTACCACAAAAATAAAGCAAATACGTAGAATCCAAGGGGTCTTCTCCATTTTTGTGGGCCTTTTATAATACTTTTGTCATTATCATTGCTGCTGTTGTTATACTGGGGCTTGAACCCAGGGTCACCTAGGCTAAGCAAAAGCCTACCACTGAATTATATCCTCAGTAGTTATAACCCCAGTGGTTGCCCTATTATTTTGTACCACCAGGAGCGCTTTTGCCTCTAACCTATTAGACAACAAAAAGAATTCTGTGCGTCCATTTGCAGTGCTGGGAATAGAACTTAGGGGTGATCTACCACTGAAATACATCCCCGCTAAGGTGTTTAGACTGGCTTTGAATTTAAAATTAAGTTCTCAGTAGCTGGTTTAACAGAACTACATCTTATTCTGACAGTGTTTCACTATATACTACAGACTGGTCTTGAACTTGCTTATGTGGCCCAGGCTGGCATCAGACCCTTGGCCATCCTCCTGCCTCACCCAACTGAGTGCCGAGATTATAGGCTTGCACCACCTGGCCCTCCTGCATTGTAATCTTGAAGAGAATTTTTTTTTTTTTTTTTTTTTTTTTTTTTTTTTTTAAGACAGGGTCTCGCTATGCAGTTCAGACTGGCCTTGAGCTGACTTTTGTAGCCCAGGCTGGTCTCGAACTCACACCGATCCTCCTGCCTCAGCCTCCTGAGTGCTGGGATTACAGGTGTGCGCCACCACACCCGGCTTGAAGAGAATTTTGAACTGGTTCCTTGTTTTTTTTTTTTTCTTTTGGTACTGAGGATTGAACTCATGACTTTATGCTTGCCAGGCAGGCACTTATGCCACTGAGCTATCTCCCCAGCCCTGCATCCTGTTTTTTGTTTTGTTTTGTTTTGTTTTTAATTTTGATTATTTCCATGGATGGAGCAACAATAGTAATCAGCCCATTTGAACAGATTTAAGCCTTATGGAGGTGGGTAATATGTTCCTCACCTATAAAATTATGTTTGGAAATTAGTAGCTTTTTTTTTTTTTCCTAACTGCAAACTTGTACTTTTGTGTGTGGGGGGGGTACCAGGGATTGAGCTCAGCACCTTATGCTTGCCAGGCAGGCACTTGTGCTGCTGAGCTATATCCCCAACTAGAAACTTTTTAAGTTTGTTGACCCATTTAACTCTTTTGATTTTTGACCAGTCTGAATTCAGCCTTTTATGTCTTTTAATAGGGATCGTCCACTATATCTTCATGTCCAGGGACAGACACGGGAACTGGTGGACAGTAAGTAATGTTTTGGTTTGTATAACTCTTTGTGAACAGCAAAGTATAGGCTGTGTATAAATGAATGTAGCAGGGCCCAGCGGGATAGCTCAGTGGTCTAAAGCGCCTGCTTGGAGAAGCTTGGGCGGCTTCAGGGACCGCGGTTCGATCCCTGGCACCACATGCTGCACCAGCCCTGCTCTCGGGGCGGGCTGAGCCGGCCATGAAAATGAGTGAATAAACAAACAAGGGTTCTGAAATAAGAAAAAAAAAATAAATAAATAAATAAAATAAAAAATTCTTTAAAAAAAATGAATGTAGCTTGTGTATGAATGACATACCAGTGTGTATTGGGGGGTGAGAGAGTTGGAAAGTCACAAGTTTTTGGATAGCCTAAACCGGATTAATGCTTAACTAATTCAACATTGGCCGTGTGTGTGTGTGTGTGTGTGTGTGTGTGTGTGTGTGTGTTTTATAGTAGTAATAAGGATTGAATCCAGAACCTTTGAACTGAGCTGTGTCTTTGGACTTTTCAGATTTTTTTTTTTTTTTTTTTTTTTTTTTTTTTTTTTTTTTTTTTTTTTTTTTTTTTTTTTTTTTTTTTTTTTTTTTTTTTTTTTTTTTTTTTTTTTTTTTTTTTTTTTTTTTTTTGAGACAAGGTTTTGGTTAATTGCCTATGTTGAGTTTAAATTTTTTTTTTTTTTTAATTATTTTTATTCTTGTTTCAGAACCTCTGTTTGTTTATTCACTCATTTTTATGGCCGGCTCAGCCCGTCCCGAGGGTAGGGCTGGCGCAGCATGTGGTGCCGGGGATCGAACCGTGGTCCCTGAAGCCACCCAAGCTTTCCCAAGCAGACGCTTTAGACCACTGAGCCATCCCGCCCGGCCCCATTGAGTTTAAATTTTGAAGTCCTGGCTCAGTCTCCTAGAGTGCTGGAATCAGCACTAGCCTATCATTGGACACTAGTTTTTTCATTTCTTTGGTATAGTATCTTACTGTCTTGTTTTTTCCCTAGGAGCTGTAAACCGAATCAAAGAAATTATCACCAACGGGGTAGTGAAGGCTGCAACAGGGACAAGTCCGACTTTTAACGGTGCAACAGTCACTGTCTATCACCAGCCAGCACCCATTGCGCAGCTGTCTTCAGCAGTTAGCCAGAAGCCTCCCTTCCAATCAGGGGTATGTTTTGGCCAGGGATCATTGTTCCTATCAAAATAATCCTTGTTAAATAGTCCACATGAAGGGAAAATGCAATAGTAAAATTCCAGCCGGAACTATCTGCTATTGGTAGTCTACTATGGGCTCTCTCTGTTTCCAAAATAGGATGAACGTGTACATTCTGATATAATATATATCGCAGGGAGATGGCTGGATGAAAGGGTGTGCACAGCGCACCACATAAAGATGATAGTAGTTTAATTTGTATTGTGGACCTGTTTGCCACTGGAGGACTAAGAAGGCTGAGTCTGATGAAGCAAGACTTTGCTGATACACTCCTCCTAGAGAAAGGGGTTGGAGAGAGCAGCCTGAACTGGAGGAAGTCACAGGGCTGACTGTATTACCCAACATTCTGTTCCAGTTTTACAGCATACTGTCTTTGCTACAGTTTTTGATTGACTAAGATCAGTTGAAGGGAAGGGGATATGCTTTCTCAGTGGATCCTGGGCTTTTGCCTTGTGAATGTTTTTTGCTGAGCAGAATAAGGTCTTTTAAGTAAGGTACATATATTATTAGCATGGAGGGCTTTATTTTTGTTGCTCGATTTCCTTCATGGCTTAAGGATCAAACTTAAGGTCTTGTATATGTTAGGCTTTCTAGGCAGATTCTGTATTTCTAAGCCACATACTCCTGAAATTATTTATTTATTTATTTATTTATTTATTTATTTTTTTTGTCTTTTTGAGACAGGGTCTCACTGTGCAGTTCAGGCTGGCCTTGAGCTAACTTTTGTAGCCCAGGCTGGTCTCGAACTCACAGCGATCCTCCTGCCTCAGCCTCCCGAGTGCTGGGATTACAGGCGTGTGCCACCACGCCCGGCAATAATGAACATTGTTTTTTTTTTGTTTGTTTGTTTTGTTTTTTTGTCTTTTTGAGACAGGGTCTTGCTTTGAAGTTGAGGCTGGCCTTGAGCTCACTTTTGTAGCAGAGGCTGGTCTCGAACTCGCACCAATCCTCCTGCCTCAGCCTCCCGAGTGCTGGGATTACAGGCGTGAGCCACCACGCCCGGCCTGAAATTATTTAAATCAAGCTCCTTGATGAAGTTTCTCATAGAAATTATAGGGGTACTTCTATCTGAAGGATTAATGATATTGGATAATTTCCTTTAGGATTTAATTATACTTGGTTAATATTTGGGGTATTCTTTTCTTACAGATGCATTATGTTCAAGATAAATTATTTGTGGGTCTAGAACATGCTGTGCCCACATTTAATGTCAAGGAGAAGGTGGAAGGTCCAGGCTGCTCCTATTTGCAGCACATTCAGATTGAGACAGGTGCTAAAGTCTTCCTTCGGGGCAAAGGTTCAGGCTGCATTGAGCCAGCATCCGGCCGAGAAGCTTTTGAGCCTATGTATATTTATATCAGGTATGGATGGGTGAGGTAGAGGACATTTAAGTCTTCATTAATTAGTCTGTATAGTTTGGAATGATTCAGAAGGAATAAGAGTAAATAGGCTTACTAGTAACATGAAGTGTTTAAAGACTGGGAATAATCACTTTATAAGGAATTGACAAAAATAACTGAATTTGGGCCAGGTTGTGGTGGCGCACACCTGTAGCCTCAGCACTTGGAAGCCTGAGGCAGGAGGGTCAGTGTGAGTTGGAGACCAGCCTGGGCTACAGAAAGTGAGCTCAAGGCCAGCCTGAACTGCATAGTGAGACCCTGTCAAAAAGATCAAATTCAAGCCGGGCGTGGTGGCTCACACCTGTAATCCCAGCACTTGGGAGACTGAGGCAGGAGGATTGGTGCGAGTTTGAGACCAGCCTGGGCTACAAAAGTGAGCTCAAGGCCAGCCTCAACTGCATAACGAGACCCTGTCTCAAAAAAAAAAAAAAAGAAAAAAGACACACAAAAAAAGATCAAATTCAAGTCATTAAGTTTTATACAAGTTTGTGATCATAAAGCAAGTTGTGAAAAACCTAAGATACCTTTCATTAAAACTTCTATTAGTGAGCCGGGCGTGGTGGCTCACGCCTGTAATCCCAGCACTCTGGGAGGCTGAGGCAGGAGGATTGGTGCGAGTTCAAGACCAGCCTGGGCTACAAAAGTGAGCT
>PVJA010039649.1:0-19010 GCA_004027025.1 Myocastor coypus | reverse complement strand
TTTATGATAGCCATCCTTACTGGGGTGAGGTGGTATCTAAGTGTTGTTTTGATTTGCATTTCACGAATAGCTAGCGATGGGGAGCATTTCTTCATGTATTTGTAGGCTTGCTGTATTTCTTTCTCTGAGAAGTGAGTGTTCATCTCAGATGCCCATTTCTGGATTGGGTCTTTGAATTTTGGGACCCTAATGCTTTTTAATTCTTTGTAGATTCTAGATAGAAGACCTTTGTCTGAGTACTTGTTAGTTATAATCTTTTCAAAATTTGTGGGTCGTCTTTTCACTTTGTTAGTGATTTCCTTTGACATGCAGAAACTTCTTAGCCAGAGGAGGTTCCAATTGCTGATGCTTTCAAGTGTTAAACGTGCAATTTGATTTCCGTCCATGAACTCTTTACCTACTCCAATGTCTTCAAGATTTCCTCCCACTTTCTTTTCCAGGAGATTTAATGTTTCACTTTTAATATTTAGATCTTTAATCCATTTCGACTTTATTTTCATGCATGGTGATAGACTAGGGTCAAGATTTAGTTTTCAGCATGTAGAGAGCCAATTTTTCCAGCACCATTTGTTAAAGAGGCTGTCTTTCTTCCAGTACACATGTTTGGCTCCTTTGTCAAAAATAAGGTGGCTGAGTGTGTTTGTATTTGCTTCTGCGTCCTCTAGTCTATTCCATTGATCTTCAGGTCTATTCTTTTGCCAATACCATGCTGATTTTGTTACTGTAGCTTTTTAGTATAACTTTAGGTCAGGAATGGTAATGCCTCCTGCCTTACCTTTGTTGCCCAGGATTGTCTTTTCAATTCTGGGTCATTTTGGTTCCAAATAAATTTCAAGAATGACTTCTCCAATTCTGTGAGGTATGTTGATGGTATTTTGATAGGCATTGCATTAAATCTGTATAATAGTTTAGGGAGTATGGCCATCTTCACAATGTTGGTTCTTCCTATCCAGGAGCAGGGAATACATATTTCCATTTCCGATGGCTTTCGCCACTGAGAAGTCACGCTACCATCTGCAGCAGCGCTATTCAGCTGGAATGCATGCTATTTGGGCTCACCGCAACATGAGTGTGGGAGCCCAAACTGCTAGCGTCCATTTTGTAATGACACTGTCATCTAGCGATAGCCTCATCTCGCGTAGCCTCATCTCGTGATAGCATCTAGTTAGGTTTCTATTTTCCCATCTCTTGCTATTTTCTGGTAAATCACATGCTCTAAGTCCTTCCCCTGATGCCTTGGATACCCGCTGAGGAGTTTCAGGGTTGCCCATCATTGTCTTGAATGCCTGCCGATGTCTCAGGTGAAAACTACCTCATTCCCGTGCACTGTATATATACCCGAGCACCCTTCTGAATAAACGAGACTTGATCAGAATCCTGTCTTTTCTCCATTTCTTGTGTCTCTTGTCCCTTATTCCCCCTTCAATCCCCACACCCTCTCTAGGACCTACGTTCATTCCCTCACTGGTTCAGGCACATGAGGAACTAACTATATTGCGTGCAGGGTCATGACATTAGCAAGGTTGAGAACCACTGCCAGAGAGCCCTCTGCTACCCACAGAGAGCCGGTGTGTGAGATGAGAGCTGAGACCTCTCACATCCCCTCTTCATTTTTTTTTTAAATTTTTAAATTAAAGTTTACTAAGAGACTGGGCCACATGACACAGCTTTGACAGGCTACAATTTTGTACATCCTTGGATTTCCAAACGTGTTCGTAAAATGTTTATATCACATTCTATGGAGCATTATTAGAATATCAATGATTGTCGGAAAATATTAATTGAAAACTAAGTCAAAGATGTTTGATATTCAGAAAGCCAGTGATGATAAGCTCAATTACCTATGTTATAGAGTAGTAGTATCACGAAGCTATTCTGCTAAAGGGTGAGAATGTAAATTAACAGACCAAAAAATATTGGAGAAAAAGAAGGGCTAAGAGGATAGCCAATATTTTGGCCCTAGCCCTTCAAAGTCAGTAAGGATTCAGGACATAAGAGAACCTGTGCTGTAATATCCTGTAACTCAGAGGTGTCCCAAATTTTCTGATCAAGATTATGGGACCTCAGAGGAAAGGGATAAATGAACTATGGCGTGTCTAAGGAGAGTCACCCAGAGAAAACCATTCTCTCAGGCTTTCACAGAAAGCAAACTGGTCAAGCAATGGCCATGACTCATGCAGATGGATGACACTGACCAGAGTTCTACAAAACACTGTACATCGTTCCAAAGTTAATCCTGAGGGGATTTGACCTTAGAAGATACAAAAGATGAATGTTTTCTTGTACAGATCTTGCTTTAACTTGCCTTTGATCACCCAGTGGAAAAGCTTAATTACCAGGCATAAAACACAGAGATAGATTGGTGTGATGAGCTGTAGGAGGCTTGGATCAATAGTCTCCAATGTAGCCAGTATCACTGGTGGCCTAATGCAGTTGTGGAGCACTGGACTGCGTATGCATCTGCTTCCTCTTAGTTTCAAGAAGATAATTTTTTTCTTTCCTTACCAATATCAATTGGAAGGTATGTCATGGCACACCCTTTGCTCTGTATTACTATTATGAGGACGATATACAGTGTGTCAATTGTTAAAAAATTAATGTTTATTGAAAGTGTTATTTTTTTTAATTTTTTGTCTTTTTGAGACAGGGTCTCACTATGCAATTCAGGCTGTCCTTGAGCTCACTTCTGTAGCCCAGGCTGGTCTTGAACTTGCACCAATCCTCCTGCCTCAGCCTCCCGAGTGCTGGGATTACAGGCATGCACCACCACGCCCGGCTTGAAACTGTTTATGTTTAATTGTTTTATCAATCTTATATACCTATATCTATTAATCTAAACTGATCTGATGATCAAAATATGTAATATGACCATTGTTAAATGTTTCTGGTTTTGAATTTCTTTACTACATGTACTCTTACTTGTTACTGTTTTTCTATCTTTGTTTCTGCTATTTTTAGTCTTTAAAAAAATAAAATGAAATAAATTTTATTTCATTTTGAAAAGTACAAGACAAACACAAGAACAAAAATCAGAATAGGGCAACAATAATATATGTGTTACAGATATTCCGAGTAAGAATATCTTATTAAAATGGTTGATATATTATCTATTTTTATCACTGAATAGGTTGCTCAGGTTAACAGATATAGTTATGGAAGTTATGATTTCATATTCCTGCTTGATTTCCAGAAGCCTTAAATTTTTGTTCTTTCCCTCTTATTTTTCTTTTTGTTTTTTTTTTAAAGATTTATTTTGAGGAGAGTAATAATTGAGAGTATGGCAATAATTGACATGACCTTAGAGAGTACACACTGAGAAGATCAAGACGACAGGCACTCACGCCTGGCATTGTTTGCACGTTGCTGTCCTCGACATCGTTGCTTGGATACAGAGTCAGCACATAGCTAGTCAAGGTGAAATTTGTGCACATTTACTGCTATTTTAAAAAAAACTGACAGAAGTCTTTAGTATAATCGTATCAGCCATCCTGCATATATACTTGTAAGTTCTTTCCCCTGCCTCTTTTCCTGTCATTTTTCTCTTTCTCTCATCTTTGTTATTTAATTCTTAAGTTAATTTGGTTAGTATGTATTGTCAGTTTCTGCTGGTGTTTTGAAAGAAGCAGTCAATGCTTAAGAAAGATTTTTTTTTACTCTGATAATTTTTTGAATTTCTTATAAATTCTTTGTTGTTGTTTGTTTTTTCTTTAATGAATGTTACAAATTTATATCTGCTTATCTGAATGACTGTTCTGCAAATAGCATCATGTAATACAGTAACCATTGTTGAATTCCTATTAGTTTAGTGAAATTTTGAAGCATTTCTAATGCTGTTTTTTTTTTTTCTATCACTATTTCGTATTTTTAAAAAATTATGAAAACAAAAAGAAATGACACAACCAAAGCTACCCAAACTTTGAAAGTGCCTGTCACCCCAGGCCTGTTTTTTTGTTCTTGTTTCCTGTCCATACAACTCCTTTTTTTTTTTTTTTGTATTATGGCCCTGGAGGGGTGGGGCTGGCACAGCATGGTCCCTGCAGTTGCCTCAGCCTTCCTAAGTAGGCACTTTAGACCATTGAACCCTAACTCCTAAGCTCCTAAATACTTAAAAGTGTTACATATAAAATTTTTTGTATTTATTTATTTTTAAAAAATTTGTTAATTTTAATAAAGAAATAATGAGACAATGAGTTAGTTTTAAAACATGTTAGTACGACAGCACATAAGATAATGACCACAAAACTCTCCTTCACGTATTAGGGAGAAGCAAAACACTTGCATGACAAAGAAGAGCGAAAGAATTCCATGATGTCAAAGCCAGCCCCACATACTACTAAAAAATATTTTAGAGAACGACCAGAATAACCGGAACTCCATGAGTGAGAATCAAAAGAGCCCAGCAAATAGGGCAACCAATGAAACAGGAGAAAAAGGGGTAAATAACAGTAGGTAAATGATGTCAGTTGTAAGTCAAGACATTTCAATTATAACCATCACTGTACATGGACTCCATTCTCCAATTGAAAGACATAGACTGGCACAGTGGATTAGGAAGCAAAATCCAGCAATATACTGTATATAAGAAACACACTTAACTCATAAAGAAATTCACAGGCTGAAAGTCAAAGGATGGAAATCAATAGTACATGCCCCAGCACCTCAGAAAAAATCAGGGGTAGCAATCCTGTTTGCAGATAGTCTCAACTTCAAACCAAGATTAATCAAACAAAATACTGAAGGCCACTACATTTTGGTTAGGAGAAAAGCTCAGATTCCCTCTTCTGGCCTGGCCCCTCCCCTAGAGAGGAATGCTTTGCCTTCTCACACCTCCCAACACACCACCAAATTCATTCCACTTGGGAACTGAAGTAGGAAGCAGGAACGGAGCCTCCTTCTTGGGATTCACCCACATTTCCATGCCTTTTGAGGATCTTTCTTCTTCTTAAATGCTGAGAAAAATGAGCTCAGCACCAGGTAGCACAACAAAAGCAGGAGCAAAACCACTATACACAGTGAGACGTGTATGGGGTCAGTATGGTAGAATTTTGGGGCATCCTTTAGCAACTGCGTATTGTCACTAAAGATATAGGAAATAATATTATCCATGTTGTGAATAATCACAAGGCTGCCTGAGGCAACTGAGTTATGGGGTGTGGGAACTTGAATTTATACACCTGCCACATCACAGAGCATTGAAGTCACAAAGGGGTCTTGGTGTGAGGGAGTGGGTCCTGGAGGAGGGTGTGCTCATTGGCCCTCCCCTGCCTGCCAGGGACCCAGACCCTGTTAGCCTACCTCTGTTCCACTGCCCAACTCTCTCATTTCACAGCATGTGTTTGCCTCAGAGAGCTATTCCTTTTAGTGTGTCTGTAACTTCAATTTCACCTGTGTCCCCTTTACCCAAGGAACCAGAGACTGAGGAATCCACTAGTTCTGCTACCTGAAAAGTGTGACATACTGCCCCGAAGTTTTGCCTATACCCAGTTATTTATACTCCGAGTCATATATGTCCTTAAATCCACTTATCTCAGGATACTTTTGCTTTATACTAACTCAGGTATAAAGCTTAAAGTTCTTCTAAAGTTACTTAGTTTTGTGAATGTTGAGTAGGGTTGCCTCAGCCAGTCTGTACTATCTTCAGAGAAGTGACTCAATCAAAATGAATTATTATTAATATTCAGAAAACTGAAGTTAGTATAATAAATTATATAAAATTATAATTTTACCCAGTAGTGGTGGTGTGTGCCTGTGTCCCAGGGTGCTGGGGCAGTGGGAGACAACAGTATGCATCGAGCCTGAACATGTTAGCGACTTAGTAAGGCCTCCATCTTGGAATAAGGTTTCTGAGGAAGGCCTGAGGAAGCAACTCAGTGTGAAGGCTGTGATTTCATTCCCCTGTGTCCTTCTCCCCCCAAAATAATAATAAGTGGGAGAAACCAAAGATGGAGGGAAGAGCAAGGAAAGGGTTTAGGGGGAGGAAAAAAATGAAGATGTAGTATGTGCATGTGCCGACTTCGCATGATGATTGTGTTTGTTAGTACTGCAAACATGTGCTAATACAAATTTGATCTTTTTTCTGTTGTTGTTGTTGTTTATTTGCTTGTTTTTTGCAGTACGGGACATTGAACGCAGAACCTTACACTTGCCAGCCAAGCGCTTATTCTACTGAGCTATCTCCCTGGCTCTAATACAAATATTAGGCATTAAAACCTTTGATTTACACCTTGAACTGACTGAGCACACTGTGCTAGCACTATTCTTCAGGTTGGCTATATAAGTAAGATGTTTATTTCCACACCCACCTCTGTTGGTTTTGGTCTGTTTTGTTCTTCATTTTTGTCTTTATAAGGCAAAAGAAAACAAGGCGTGAGTGCATGGGATATACTTCGATCCTCACATGAATATGCTTCAATCCTTTGCTCTTATATAGAAAAGTGTAGAATCTGTGGTGCCTTTTCTGTGGTATCATGTGCAAGAGAGTGAGCGACCAAGTCAGTGGTTGAGGCAACAAATCCATGTTTGCTGTATTGTCAGGCTTTCCATTTTCTTAGCAGTCAATCACAGGGACACAGGAGGAGGAGGAGTGACCTGTGGGTCTCAGGTGACCTCTGATGCTGTCATTCCAGCTTACAACAGCTTGCTAAAGTTAGACCAGATAAAATTTGATTGAATCATTCATTCAGAGAACTATTTCCTCTTCTCAGAAAAGATTCAAATTTCCTTTTAAAGATACAACCTTTTTTTTTTTCTATATAGCCATCATACAAATATCAAAATGATTCACACATAATCAAATTAAAATTCCTTGAAACTTTTCAAAATTCTGACCTTTACAAAGAAAAAAATAAATGTTTGTTTCACAATTCTAAATTTAAAATATGAGTAATGAGGTTAGAGTAGATAAATTAGTTTTTATATGTATCATCAAAGAGCCAGCCCGATAGCTCAGCAGATTAAAGTGCTTGCTTAGCGCAATGGGAGTTTGATCCTTGGGCCTGCCATGCCGCCCATGCCCAGGGGTTGCCCTGAGATGGCAAATGAGACTGAGCATGGTGGCACGTGCCTGTAATTCCAGCATTTGAGAGGCTGAAAACAGGAAGGATCACTACAGGTCCGATTTGTGTAGTGAGTCCATATAGACCCAGTATTAAATGCATTGAAAAGTGTATTATCATGTTCTGATTACTAAAATATCATTCCTAAGAGATGAAAACGTACAGACATAAGACCCAGAGTAGACAGCCCAGAAATTGATTCTGTACCATATAAGGATTTTTTGGACACCCCTGAAGACAGGAAATGAAGTCAGTTTAGAGAGGGTAAACAAGGCTACCCAAGTACCTGGCAGCAATGTTCACAACCATCATGATATGGAATAAGTCTCGGTTCCTACTGTAGAAGAATAAAGGAACAAAATGTAGTACAGACACACAGTGGAGTTTTATTAATTCATGAAGCAGAATGAAGTCCCATCATTTGTCCCAAAATGGATAGAACTGAAGACCACCATAATATTTTAATTCAAGTATATATGTGCCAAGTAATCATCAATTCAGAGTAATTAGCATATCTACTATCTTTTTCTTTTTCATTTTGTGCTTTTTAGGGAAGGGTGTACAGGGTGTTCAGGGTCTCACTACCAGACAGGACTTGGAGTGATCCGCCTGTTTTCAGCCTCTGAAGAGCTCGGATTACAAGCATGTGCCACCACGCCCAGTCTTAAGTTTCTGTATCAGTGCTCCCAGGGAGCGGTGCCTGCATGGCAAGGAATGGTGAGCAAACCCTGACCTCTGCGCCTGTTTGCAGGCACTTTCATCCACTGAGCTATAATTGGCTGTCCCTACCTTAAAGTTTTATTACTTCCCATATACTACAATTCTGTAGCATAGAATACGTTTTTGTTATCTCTGGTGTCAGAAAAATGCCAGCTGACTTAATCCTGTTTGACTCTAAAATTATATCCATTGAAAAAATCAAATTACATAAAATTATATCCATTGACTAAATTCTCTCCACCTTCCCTCTTCCCTATACTTTCTAGCCTTTGGTGGTAGTCGCTGTCCTGCTCTTGACTCACATGAAAATAGCTTTTACAGAACCCACATGTGAGTGAGATCAGATAGTATTTGTGTTTGGGCATATTCCACGTAATATAATGTCTTTTAGAATCATCCATGGTATGGGAAACAATAAGATTTCATGCTGTTTCAGTAAGTGAATAGTATTTCTTTCTGTGTATATCCATCACATTTTCATTCTCTATTTAGCCACTAATGGATATTTAGATTTATTCTATATTTTGTCTATTGTGAACAGTGTTATAATAAACATAGCCATTGTAGTCACCATGTCAGAATGCTTCTTTGCCAGCATGATTTTTGCCACACTAACTTCATTTCCTTTAAGTGCACCATATGGTGCAATAGTGGGCTTGCTGAATCGTATGATACTTTTGTTGTGAGCTTTGAGGTAGCTGCATATGTTTCCCACAATGAATCAGCACATTCACATTTCCCCTTACCAGGCAGAGGTTCTCTTTTCTCCATATCTTCCCAGGATTTCTTTTTTTCCTCCTGATAAGTATCATTCTAATAGGGGTGTTATCTTGTTGTGGGCTTGGTTTGCCTTTCCCTGGTGTCAGTGATGTTAAACAATTGTTCTTAAATCGATTGGCTATTCTTACTTCTTTTTCTGCACAATTTCTATTGAGATATTTAGCCCATTTTTAATTGAATTATCTGAGCCTCCCCCATCATATGTATATTCTGTTTTAAAATGAAGTGAGTTTTTCCTCAAAACTTGAACTCAGGGCCTTCACTCTGAACCATATGTATGCCCTGCTCTTTATTTCTTCTTTAAGGTTTTACTAAGTCACTAAGTCCCTCAGAATGGGCTCAGATTTGTGATCTTCCTGTCTTAAATTGCCAGGGTGCTGGGATTATAGGCGCGAACCATGTTGCTCAGCTTGCTATGGAGTTGAGTTGCTTTTAAGATGTGGATATTAACAGCTAACCAGGTATAAAGAGTTTACAAATATTGTCTCCCATTCGATAGACAGTATCATTGTTTTGTTAACACAGAGCTTTTTAGTGTGATACAATCCTATTTCTCATTTTTTGCTTTTACTGTGTGTACTTTCGAGATCACATTCAAAATTTTTTATCTGGATGGTGTGTGTGTGCATGTGTATGTGTATATATATATGTATGTATGTATATACATGTACATATATATATTCAAGATTTATGTCTTCAGTGTATTACAAAATTGTGTGAGAAACAGGGTGGGAAGATTAATTCTGCATTTATTTAAAGATTTTTCACCCTTGAGATATTTGCATCAATTTTCACAATATCAACTATGAAATATTGGGACCCAGGGTCTCACCATGTCATTCGGGCTGACCATATGTTCACTGTGCATTCCAGCCTAGCCTTGAGTTCCCTGTGACCCTCCTGCCTCCCCCTTCCTCTCAGTGGTGGAGTTTCAGGCTGTGTTACCACATCTGACACCAGCTCCCCACCCATCGTAAACCTCAGGTGAAGGACAGGTGAGTGATGCTCAGTGTCGTGGGGCTTCGCACTTACTCTCAGGTGCCCACCCTTTTGGAGAGACTTTCTTCTTTAGTATTTCTGGGATGTGGAGAGCCATTATTTTTGGACCCCCTGTCTTTACCTGTGATGTCCAGGGCCTGCTTGCTGGGTGTGTGGCCAATGTTCCACACAGGTCCAGATTTCTATCCTGCGTGGCCCCTCCCCTCCCCTGCCCTCCCCTGCTCTCCCCTCCCCTGCCCTCCCCTGCCCTCCCCTGCCCTCCCCTGCCCTCCCTTCCTCTCCCCTCCTCTCTCCTCCTCTCCTCTCCTCTCCTTCCTTGGACGATGCAGCTACTCACTTTTGAGGCTGAGCTGTCCCCTAGGAAAACTGATAGATCCTCACGGTGGGGCAGGGCTGTTGTGTGAACTCTGCTCCGGCCACCTCCGCCTTCTAACTGCTCCGTCATTTCTTCTGTACTGGGGGCAATCTCTGGGTTTCGGTGTTTAGGAGCCTCCAGTGGCTCCTTAATGATCTGCTCTGGGCCTGGGGCACACAGAGCTGGACCCTCTGCCAGTGCTTCTGGCCACTCCTTCTGTGGACCCATCCAGGTGGGACTTAGACAGTGAAAGTGACGTTTACATGGCTTGTCCCTCAGTGCCACCTAGCCAGCCATGTTGGCCCTATTTCAATTTTTAAAAATGTTTGAGGAGAGCTGGGCATGGTTGTGTACACTCCTGTAATTCTAGTCCTTAGGAGGCTGAGGCAGGAGACTGGTCAGAGTTTGAGTCCAGCCTGGGCTACAAAAGTGAGCTCAAGGCCAGCCTGAACTCCACAGGGAGACCCTGTTTCAAAAAGACAAAAAAAAAAAAAAAAAAAAGAAATACTTGAGGATGGTCACTTGGTGCAGTGTGCCTGTCATCGCTCCTACTCAGGAGGCTGAGGCAGGAGGGCTGTAAGTTTGAGGCCAGTGAAGCTCAAGCGCAACAAAGAAAGATCTGGGGCTATAGCTCAGCACAAACTTTGGGTTAAATGGGGAGGGGTACCAGACCCAAAAACTCCTGAGAAGGGAAAACAGTGGCAAGTGCAAAGACCCGGGATGTTTGCTAAGTAATGCTTTTTTTTTTTTTTTATACTTCTTTTTTTTTAAATTATTTTTTAATTTTTTTTCTTGTTTCAGAACTTTTGTTTGTTTGTTTATTTATTTTTATGGCTGGCTCAGCCTGCCCTGAGGCAGGACTGGTACAGCATGTGGTGCCAGGGATCCAACCTCGGTCCCTGCAGCCACCTGCAGGCGCTTTAGACCACTGAGCCATCCTGCCAGGCCCCATTGCTAAGTAATACTTTTAAAAGTTGCATGCTATAATAGGGTATAGAGGATTGTTTGATAGTTAGAAATTTGTTCATACCGAGTAAAAAATTTTTTGTACTAAATTTAAAAGAATTTATAAAATTCTTTTATGAAATTTATTTCATACTTAGTAAAATGACTAAGACTGCAAAAAAAAAAAAACCCATGAAATAAAATCTTTGCAATAATAAATGGCTTGATCAACCGCCTGAGGTATAACAGGAGATACTTTAAAAAGAATTACTCTTCGTTCACTGACTATTGGCTTGCATTATTTGCCTGGGACCTTAGGCCTTCATAGTTTGCAAGAGTCCCTGGAGTCTGTCTTATGGGTGCTCATGAGCAGTCTTCCCTATACTCAAGTCATCGCTATAATTCATCCAGCCAGAGGGCTAGAACAGAAGTGAAATCCCTTGCAAGCCACCGCCTTAGCAGTCTCCTGCATCCTGCTCAGCAGCTCACTATTCACCCGCCCTCTAGCTAGATCAACACACCATTATGTAGGTTGTTATAAAAACCGAAGGCATACAAAGAGACTAGAAAGTAAGCAAAACCCACCTGAGAGCATCTGATCTAGGAGAAGTCCATACCTGAAGCAGCTATGTACAGTAGGGTGAATGCGAAACCATTCCTTGCAGAGTTTCGCAGACCAGAGTGTTTCCAGGTTAGTGATTAGATGGTGAATTCAGACTAAAATTCCAAGGAGTGGGAAGGCACAGGTTTGTGACATGTTAACACTGGAGTTCCAAAAAGGAGTCAATGCCTTTTCTCTGTTAAAGAACGATGTTGAACTTCAGCGAAAAGGGCACAGTTGCTCCTTTGACATGAATCACTTGAAACATGCTATTGGCTACTACTTTTAGAATAAAAACAAATCACTGGAAAAGGCCCATAATTGGCAAAGAAAGGAGCCCAGGACCATTTATATAAACTTCACAATAGCTGTTCTTTCAATGACAGTAAATGTAAAATTATTTTTTCGTAAGATTGCTGCATGGCAATTGACTTAGGTCTCACTTTGAAATTACTGTTTCTTCAGTATCAGCATTTTAATTATTCATGGCCAATTATGTACATTTCAGGAGCGCTGAGGAGTGACCAATCTGCTGATGCCCCCAACGGGACAGTGCTGGTCTCAAACAACTAACACTGGCTTGAATAACCCCTGTAAAGCACTGAGAAGAATTTTGTATGATGTCATAGAACTACAGAGATATTAGGGTGTATTTGGTTTCGTATTTTACAACTTCTCAGTCTGATTTCCAATATTACATAATGATATCTGATGATCTGAGCAACAGATCTGATGATAAAATAGATAATATATCGACCACTGTTATTCAGTTGTTTTTTGATTTGAAAATCTGTAACATAGGTAATGTGGTATGTAGTTGCAGACCAGAACAATATACAACAACATATGTAGTTGCCCTGTTTCTTTCTTGGTTGCTGATTTTTGTTCTTGCTTTGCTTTTACTTTTCAAAATGAAATTAAATATTAAAAAAACCTCTCAGTTTGGAATTCTGGTATTTTGAAATATTATTTTACTTTGTGACTCCTTCCCTGAAGGGATCCACTGGTCTCTCGGTGTGATGGTGTGATCTGCTGTACTTAGGCGAGATGGCAGGCATGAGGAAAAGATAAACATGGAGACAAGAACTGGGTCAGTGATGGCCTGTCTGCTGGCTGGTGAACTGACCCCCAGCACTACAGTAGGGGTGTTTATTTGTACTTTAGCAAAGTTAGTATCATGTGACACAGGTTTCCTAGTGACTCATAGCTGACTGTTAACGTGGGAGGATGCTTACTCAGGAGTGTGGTAGCTTGACTGCTTTAGGCCCCGAGGTTTAGTCCTGCTCTCACACATGTGACCAATTTCCAGCTTCCGCGGCTCCCAACACTTCCCTTATTTTCAGTTTTTGCCAAGATGAAGGGAATGAGGTGGTGCCGTCATAGCAGAAAGGAGAAGGAGAAGGCTGGTGAACATAATGAAGGAAGTTGCACACATGGACTCAGTGAGTGATACGGCTCTGATGGGTGATGGGTGAAAAGATGCCCAGAGGCCATGGGATTTGTGTAAGGCAAAGGAACTCCCAACCTGCTGCATATCTGGTATGAGTTCATGTTCTCTAAGATCGAAGAATGAGTTTTAGGTACGACAGAGGGGAAGAGCAGAATACATTTATTGTGGGGAAAGAAAACTTCTTTCTGAAGAAAGACAGAAGGGATCCCAAGAGTTGCCAAGGACACTGTCTTTCCTAGGGATTTTATACAGCAAAACTACAAGGTGAAGTGTGTCCAAAGTGGGAAAAAAATGGGAAACCACAAGGTGGGCATGAGATGGGACAAAACTATGGTCAACCAATAAGATTATGAGCATAATTGTTCAGGTAATATTGATTATGTGGGGATGAAATGAGGAAGCAAATTATGTAGCAAGCTGACTGCCTACTATATATCTACCTAATTTAGCTGTTGACAATAATATCATGGTGGATGAAGCCCACAATCTCAAATGCTTACATTTTCCATGAAAACTACTATGTGTACATTTGTAGAAACACACACACACACACAGACACAGACACACACACACACACCCTTATGACAAATATTTACACAAATTATTGAGTCACTAGTGCTAATGCAGATTGGATCTTGAAAACAAAGCAGGTGAATTGGTAAATTGGTATACCTTTCTGTCTGTGCTAGGAATATGTGGCAGATTAACTAGTGGTCAACAGAGAATACCCAGTTAAACTGCAGCAGCATGGAGCTGGGTGTGGAAGGCCCACCTAAGTGAGGAAAGCAGGGGAAGGATCTTCTACCAACACTGCTGACCCAGAAAGCACTGGGAGAGACTTGAGCCTGTGAGCTGATGTGTGGAATAGCTGCACTTGATAGAGTTTGCTTCTGGAACTGAAGTAGGGTCTAGCTTTGCAGGACAGGAAGAGGCCCGCATAGGCACAGCACTGGAACACTCTGTGGGGCCACCCTGCCCATCAGCATCTGGAACCAAACTCGGAATTTAGAGTGAAAGATTTCAGCTGTTGTCCATTTAGAAAGATGTTGGCTGTTGGTTTGCCATAGAAGGCTTTTATCAGGTTGAGGCAGACACTATCTATTCCAATTTTCTGTAGGCTTTTTATCATGTATATGTACTGGACTTTATAAAGAAAAACTTTTCTGCATCTTTTGAGGTGATTATGTGATTTTTGTCTTTGCTTCTGTCGATATACTGTATCTGTTTATTGATATCTGTATCTTGTGTCATCCCTACATTCCCGAAATGAATCCTACTTCATAATGATTTGTATAATCTTGATAATTTTGTATATTCTGCTTGCTAGTACTTCATTGAGGATTTTTGCATCTTTGCTCATTAAGGAGATGGGCCAGTAATTCTCTTCCTTTGTTGTGTTTTTCTCTGATTTTAGTATCAGGATAATACTTGCCTTCAGGGATGAGTTAGGGAGAATTAGTTTTTTTAAAAAATATTTTTATTCAGTTTAATGATAGAAAAGCAAAATAGCAGTGAATCAGTTTCAAACAGGTTATTAGGACAGATACAATGATTAATACATTGCATATTGTTGTCTTCATAGTAGTTATTCAGAGTACAAGATGTGGACGTGTTATTTTGTCTGAATACTATTAATATAAAACTTTCTTTTCTCTCTCTCACTCTTTTTTTTTTCAGAACTGGGAATTGAACAAGTGCTTATTCATTCTACTGAGCTATATCCTAAGGCCCTTCTTCTCAATTTTTTTCTGATTAAGGAAGCAACAACAAAAGCTTTATTTGCTCAAAGTAACCAGTATTATAGATGCAAAGCAAAATCCAAGAAAGGGAAGGCAGAATAAACATGATAAAAATCACGTTTAATATGTCAGCTTTCAAAGTAGTATTTGGGGAGTTCTTGAGTTCAAATATATGTATATATGTATATATATATATATATACATATATATATACATATATATATACATATATATATACATATATATATACATATATATATATATATATATATAGAGAGAGAGAGAGAGAGAGAGAGAGAGAGAGACAGACAGACAGACAGACAGACAGACAGACAGAGATACAGATATAGATGCAGACATGGAGCTACAGATACAGATACATATGAATAAGTTATTGAGCTTCATCTTCTGGAAAAGAATGCCAAGTTAGTCTCTCCTCATAAAAAGCAAATACGATCTGAGGACCTTTCATATTTGCTTCTTTTGCCAGCACCAATCCAACCTTGTCTGAATCTTTCCATTTGATGAGAAGCACCAATTCTCCACTGCTGTCTGTGGCGCCGATTATTGTTTCAGGACCAAGACCTCTAGCACAATCTCTAGGTTTGTCAGTGGCATCTCTTTTTTTCTTTGACTTGCTATCATCAGATTCACTGTTAGATAAAGATTTTCTTTTCGTACCATCTTTTCTTTACCAGCTTTTTGTGAATTAACAAATGCTTCAATTAACTCTGAAAATAAAACAAATGTTCTTTGTGTTATTGGAGGTCAATTTTTACTGTAATCTTGAAGAGCTATTGTTCACTGCTTCAGATGCTTGGTTGCAGGTCCCGAGTCTTGGCCTATGTGCCTGCAGCTTAAGAATTACTTTCATCTCAATTTGATTAAAGAGTTTTGGCCTTAAACCTTCTGTGAATTTCTAATAGAATTGAGTCATGTATCCATCAGTCCTGGGTATTTCTTCATTATATTTTTAATGTCATGAATTGACATTAGGTTATTCAGAATTTTATACCTTTTTGATTCATCTTTAGTAGTACATATATTTGTAGGAATCTGTTCATTTCTTTTGTGCTTTCCAAACTTGGCAAGCAAAGATTTTCAAAGTAAGTATTAATGATCTGAATTTCCATAGGGTCTATCGTGATTTCTCAATTGTACTAATCTTTGCTCTTTTTAATTTCCTCCCTTCTATAAGCTGTGCGTTTGACATGCCTTTCTTTTTCTAGAATCTTGAGGAGTGGCATTATATTGTTTATGTGTTCTTGTTGCATTTTCCTGATTTGAGGATCCAGTGCTATAAATTTTCTTGCTAGGACTGTTTTCATTGTATGCCACTGGTTCTGCTAGGTTGTACTTGCATATTTATTTGAGTTTAGATAATGTTTACCTCTTCTTTAATTTCATCTGTGACCTATTGGTTATTCACAGGATGTCATTTAATTTCCATGTATTTATAGGGCTTCTGTGGCTTTTTGTCATTGATTTCCAATTATATTGCACTATCATATGATAATGTGCATGAGATAATTTCAATTCCTTTGCATTTACTTAAGGATGGTCTAGAGCCAGTATGTGGTGCATTTTAGAGAACATTCCATGAATGTTTATTCAGATATGGTTTGGTAGAATATTTTGTAAATGTCTTGTGGGCTTTGATTGCATTAATAGATTAATCTCTTGATGAATATGCAATATGATGGCCTCTGGGGAGGAGAACGAAACTTATGAAGGGCCTGATGGAAGGGAGTGGGTCTCTGGGGGCATGGCTTTGGGAGCTATATCTTCTCCTCAGCCACTTCGTTACCTTTTTCTCTGTCTCTCTGTCTTCTGTCTCTCTCTGGCTCTGCCTTCCTGTCTCTGTCTCTTTGCCATTATGAGGTAGGTAAACGCCTTCACTTTGCCTTGCCTCACATTCCCACTGCTGTGATGTTCAGCCACCAGATGCCCATAGCAAGGGACTCAGCTAACCATGGACTGATAACTCTCAAGCAATAAACCAAAATAAAGCTTTCTTCCTTGAAGCTAATCTTTTTGTCAGGTATTTTCTTGTAGCAACAGAAGTTGTGCTGCTACTCCGTTACGTGATACACAAGCACTGGAAACGAAAGTGGTACGTTCTGTTGGATTTGAGGTGCAGAGCAAAGTTTGCTGTGGGATATATGCAGTGTTTTCAAGCCGGTGCTGCATTTCCTAGCTTTTCTTTCCAGAAGAAGGGTCAAAGTTGTGCTGCAAATCTTACCAGTGTGCGTATCGTTTGGGTTTCAGTGAAAGGCAGTCTTTGTTTCCAGATTGGTGCCCATACATTCTCTTAGATTTCTCTTAGTCCTTAATAGAATGTGGTCACACTCTTGTTCTTTTGCATCTGTCATCTTTCTCTCTGTTTCTTTATTAGTTTCCAAGTTTTTCTACGACCTCCTCTCTCCTTCGCCCTACCTCACTTTCTCTGCCGCTTAGGACCTTTGGGAGTAGGCCAAAGAGACTCTGTCAGCAGTTCTAGTCAAAGCAGCACCTTTTCAGTGCCTGGGTATGGCATATGCAGACTACAGTTTGGGGGAGGGGCTACAAGGGGCCTGAACAATAAATTTTCAGTAGATTATAAAGAACAGCTGCTGACGTAATTGAGAATTGAGGTCCTGAAAGCAGTATTAGAATGCAAAACGGATTGAAGTAGGTGTATTTAGCCAAAAATCCTTGCACCTGTGTATTGTCAGTTCTGAACCATGTCCTCAAATAAATGCAAAGCATAATTTTTATCATTTATTTATTTATTTGGTACAGAGTCTTGCTATGCAGCAACTCATACTCATAGTGATCTTCTGTGTCATCCTGCCTGGCACTTGGATTATAGGCATGTGCCACCACACCTGATTTCAGTGGGTGGCATGGTGTGTCATATAGGAGATCAAACTCAGGTCCTTCCGGTTGCCTGTGAGGTGCTTAAGGCACTGAGCTATCTCCTTAGTCCCCCGAACTATAATTTTAAAATTTTTCCTTCATTTTTTAAAATTTTATTTATTTACTTATTTATTTATTTATTTATTTATTTGTCTTTTTGAGACAGGGTCTTCCTATGCAGTTCAGGCTAGCCTTGAGCTCACTTTTGTAGCCCAGGCTGGTCTTGAACTCGCACCGATCCTCCTGCCTCAGCCTCCCAAGTGCTGGGATTACAAACGTGCGCCACCACGCCTGGCTAAAATTTATTTTATTTTGAAAAGTAAAAATAAATGCAAGAACAAAAATCAGAAACAAAGACAAAACAGGCTATCATATAGCAATACATATGTTACAGGTTTTCAAAACAAGAATATAGATGATACATTATCTATTTTTATTATCAAATATGTTGCTCAGATTAACAGATATTGTTATGTAAGATTGGACATGTGATTGAATGTTACTGCCTGCTTTCACAAACCTTCAATTTTTGTTACTTTTTTTACTGTTAAAAAATTGTTTTAAAGAGAGTACAGTAATATCTGCTATGATGTTTTCTATTTAGCTTCAGGCATTTCTTTTCCGTGGGCAGATTATTCCATTTGTATTTAATTTGAGGGCTTATCAATTTGGGGTCTCAAAACGCAGAGTGATCTGTGCGTTGACTATATCAATGTATCACCAACTCTGTAATTAAAATCAAAAGGCAGTTTACCCAAAAGTTAAAAGTAAAGTACCAATAGGCTACAGTTCTGGCTGTACTCCTATGAGCTATGCTATTATGGGCAAGATTACAGTTATTTATCTATGTCTCTGTTTTTAGGACATGGAGTTGTAAAAAAATATATTTTTTTCTTTCTAAAAAGCACCGGGCTCTCAAAAGCCATGGGTTGCTCCATGTGTGCATAACTATGGTACAGAACTCTCCAGATCTGTGTGTCTATCTGCAATAAATGGTAGGAATGAGACAAGACCCAAGCCATTTTTACCTCGCTGTGGCCTTCCTGGAACTGTTTTCTGCACAATGGCAGAAAGTAAGGTAAGTTCAAGGCAGTGTTCTATGGAATTAAAATATGTGTGCGTATGGTCCATGCCAAGCTCGACTGTCTTATGCCTTGCTGCTTGGGGACTTGTTCTGTCTGCAGAGGATGAGGTCAGTGAAAAAGGAACAGCTCCTGGCTACAGAAGAGAATACAGAGAAGTCATGATCAGAGGACGAGAGTTGTTCCAGGACTCAGTTTTTCCAGGGGGTAAAACCAGATTTTTATTTTTATTTATTTTATTTTTTTTATTCTTTAAATTTAACAATGGTTATATTACATATTTTCATCATCAGATCAGTTTAGGTTAATACATATAGGTATATAAGATTGATCAAACAATTAAACATTTACCCTTCTAAATCAACATTACTTTTTTTTTTTTTTCC